>MU119544.1:0-49983 GCA_014904845.1 Acephala macrosclerotiorum
AAATCAGTGGACAATGCACCTAATGACTTCAAGAATGAGCATAAGATCAAGCAATTGAAGCCTAGGCACCCTGCTAACTCTCCAGACCTCAATCCTATTGAGAGGATCTGGCGCAAATTCAAGTAACGAGTCAAGAAGAGGAAGCCTACTAATCAGGCTGATTTAAGGCGCTATATTGAAGAGGAGTGGGAGAAGATCACTGTGCAGGACATCAATAAGGAGATTGAGAAGATGGTAGAAGCTGTGAGCGAGTGTATTGATAGAGATGGAGATATAACCTCATTTTGATGGGTAGGAGGGGTTGTTTTTGTAGCCTAAATTGGCATAGCAACGTTAGTTTCACGGTCATAAATTTTATCCGCCTCGGATAGTGCTTGTGGGTACTCGGCTCGGCCCGGTAACCGAGAATTCATGGGCCCAAGCGAGCCCAAAGAGATCGCTGAGCGCGAGTATCGCCAAGGGCCATGAAGTGGATTCCTATTTCTCCGAGAGTATGATGTCAATTTCCACGCAGTATTGAGGTTAGCAGCTTCACTACTTTGAATCCTGCTAAAGCTGGATGGTGAGGCTCAATATATCTGCAATTCCTAGTGCTGGATTCTGATTAGTGCTTGAATACGACGAGCAGCCAAATATAACATCCACTCTTTTCCTAACCACTCTGGTGTCGAGAAACATTTATCTCCGGGTTCGCGGGTCATCTCTTCTGCATCAGGACACATCATAGGATGAAATATATGCGCTAGCGCTCAATGAGGTTCTCCTTCCGATGCCACGCAGGCAGCCTTGGGGGCTGGAAAATAACCTTCTTCGATAAGGAAAAGACGTTCCCCATTCTTCTATGTATCTCGGATCATCGAAAAATTTGAGATTCTCAAATCTGTAAGACTACATAGCCTTTCTCCTGCACGGCTTTGCTTGTATACTTGCTACGTTAATTGTTGAGAATGTTTTTTAAGCGTTACGCCGCCAGAGCCGCGATCAGGGATAGCACTCAGATCTGTGCGAGCTGCTATGCAGTGTGCAGTGAGTTCTCTTTCTCTTGTGAAGTGCTCAATCCAGTCTCCCACTCATGATATTAGCACTTTGCACTGCTTTCAATCTCCGGGCTTGCCTGGACTTTGCTTTGCTCAATCTGGACCCAGGAAATTTCGTGCAATGCATAGGAGAAAACAGAAGTTCGAGACAGGACTAGGAAATTGAAAGCTCAGATAGTTAGCTATAAAGAACGAACGCTAACGCGGCAACAATCATCTGCAGATGCAGCGTATCTTCAAGCCCAAGTATACGGCGAAACGCCAGTTCTTTGCGAAGCCGACAATGCATTCTTCCAGAACCTGACAACTTGTCAAACATGCCAGGGCTCGAACTTGGCCGAGATCAGTGTCAATTCTCCCGTGACTACTGAATTCGAACCTTTCATATTATACTGCGAGGAACAAAATGCCACCCAGTCAGACAATCCATGGACCTCCGTTGTATCTCAGGCTTCCGCAATATCGGCGCTAAACTCGCAGGCTTCGTCCCTAGGATATTCCCTTGTGAACACGGTGACTGGGGCATGTACAACTACCACGTCCCCAGCCACGACTGGGCCTACTATGTCGGGTAATGTAGCTCTAAATCACATGTGTGTTCATGTTCTAACAAGCCTTAGCGCCAGCAGCTACATCACCGACGCCAACACCAACAACCAACCCTACTCCCACTCCCACTCCGCAACCACAGAGTCACGCATGGATAGCAGGCGCTGTTGTAGGTCCGCTAGCAGCTGTAGCAAGCATCTCTCTGGTTTTCTTCTTCATCCGCCGGCGTCGCCATCACAGACTTGTTCCGACGGAAGAACCAGGGGATGAATCGTACAAAGATAAGGCACAGCTACACTCAGAAAGTCTACCAGCGAAGCAGGAACTTTCAGGCGATAGCACATACCCAGAACTGGGCGCCAACACCAAGCAAATTGCCGAGCTTCCAGGAGTTGAGATCAGCCCTTTGGAACTTCCCACATCGCCAACTGAGCCGGAAGCCGACCAAGGTGACGCAACTGGGCGTTAGGAAGGGCACACCGAGCTATTAGAAGCTATATCTGCAAATCGCAATTAGAAGCATGGGCACGGGTGGTCATCTGTGATGTAATCTGGGCGAGATGTCTTGAGATATATCAGAGCTTTCAATTTCCCTGCCTTGGGAAGGCTCCGCCGCGGAGTGAGCTGGGCTGTGTTGCTACATCTGGTAAAGTGTCATGGTGTTGACAAACCATGGTCCTCGCCGAAATAAAGGAAGTCCGGGCCAGACTAAGAAATTAAAGGCGCCGGGGGATATTATCGTCTCCACCAGGGGTCTGCGCGTCTAGTTGAAAGATTCAATGGCTCAAGCAATCTGATCAAAGCTACAGTTTTCACGCGAAACAACTCCTCACGCCAAAAATACCTGACTATTTCAACAACGAGATATCGAAGAAGTCCTGGTCTCCTTCCTCTCATTCTAAGTCCGGAACCTTACGAAGGTCGAGGAGTAGTAAAAGCAGTCTGTTCTCAATTCGATGCAGCACCAACCTCTTCTGCACCATCCTCAGGCTGCTCTCGAGACTTTCCGGAATCAGATCGACTATACTCTCTCTTTCCCTCCTTCTCGCAGACATCCTCACTACATTGACATGTGCAACTACCTCTCCGAGCAGCAGAATGGCAAGTTTCTTGTGGAGGATATTCAATCCTACAGATATGCCGTCGAGTTGATCAATGGCGTAACTCACTTCTCTTCCATCCTCCATGTTCTCGAGCATGTCAATGGCATAGCCCAGATGATCTTCGCCGCGCTCCAACCTCCGATTGAGCTGTCTGATTGATGCCTGTGTTGGATCAATCTAAGAAGTTAGTTGACATTTAATCTGTTGGAATCAATCTCGGAAAATGGCTCCAGCTTGTCGACCAGCTCGAGCATCTGGTTGTCCTGGACCTTGTTCGCTTCAGGGAGGACGTGTAAGGTTTCGAGAAATGGAATTTTGGTTTCATTCAGGGCGTTTCCGCAAGGAAGCCTGGCCTCACACCGTTGAAGGATCCCGGAGAGTTGAGAGGATACTTCATGTGCCATATCCAGCGACGCTTCTATTGCTTCGGGTTGCAGACTGCGGCGGACTCGTATGGTTGTTCCATGGCTTCTCGGACAGTTTGGTATTTGCGATCAGTAGTCGCTTGAGTTTTGGGGTAGAAACCCGGCTCTAACTCATGGAGGTGATCAGTTGATACTGAACAGAATCAGATAGGGAAGATTTCCGCGTATCTATGTTGAAGAAGTTCATCGTTCATTGTCAATGTGCATCGCACTGGGCTTTC
Source organism: Acephala macrosclerotiorum (assembly GCA_014904845.1). Classification (NCBI taxonomy): domain Eukaryota; kingdom Fungi; phylum Ascomycota; class Leotiomycetes; order Helotiales; family Mollisiaceae; genus Acephala; species Acephala macrosclerotiorum. The sequence goes on from MU119544.1 coordinate 3,336, forward strand.
ATTGAAATGTGAGAAACTGGAAGGCTCCGTGATTACTTATTGATTTTCAACAAAAAGAGACAAAGATGAAGAGCCCACTCCCATGTTCTTGAGCATGTAGTTGCGTGCATTTGAAGATGTCACGCTCAGCTGGGATATTCAAGGGCTCAGGCGAGACTTGGTAACTATTAGGGTGGTCACGTGTTTAATGTTATATATATCCTCATCTCACCGCTAGACAGGAATAAGACATCATGAACACACACTTTACACCCACAATACATCCTTTGCCTGTAATAGTAACTCTCAGTCATATCTTCCGTTGATTTTCAAGCAGATCATTCCGCTGATATCCTTGATGTCTGCTACAGCATCCTTGAGGCCATTTCCAAGCTTGAGCCCCTCCAAATCACGATATCCTTGTCACAGAAGGCACCGCCTCCAGGAGAAATCTGAAAAATACAGGTGAATGCCTCTAAATAAGTTCCTTATCTACTTCACTCTCTCCCCTCACACCCAAAATAGATCATCAATGATTTTTAAAGCAGCTCAGATTGCCGAAGAATGAGCAAAACAAGCACCACATCCAACAACCTTCAAGTTACTGTGGATTTGATACTGAATTATGCGGCTGTCTTCTGCTTCATTAAGAACCTTCTTGGCGGTGTGATTTCCCCACCAGTGGCTCAGTCTTGGATCGAGTTAGATGTCGGAGTCTGGCAGGAATGCTTGTGGAGCCTTATGCAGTGTCATTTCCAGTTTGATCGTGTCCCGAAGCAAGAGGATACCGCTTTCTTCCTCCTCAGCCGTGTCAGAAAGCTCTTGATCCTGATCATCTGTTCCACCAGGTGCACCTCTCCCACAAAGTAGTAGATCAAGCTTCGCATCCTGTCCATCCATTCTCGCAACCATACGTCGTTCAAAATGATTAAGAATATCTAGCATATCACCAATTGTGCTTTCGTTCCGCTTCAAGGCTCTAGTGATCTTCCTAGTACCAGAGCCTGTAATATTGGCGATTAACGATAAGGTCTCATGAGCTACCGTCAGGTCGGATTTGATCGCAGGGAGAGGTTCCATAATCTTTGGGAGATCTTAATTTGTTCCTTTAAGATTCGGTTCCTGATTCTGTTGGCAAACTCGCCGTACTAAAACTCGGGGAGACCTGGGACAGTTTGGAATGGACCGATTGAGAATTCTCTATAAGGGAGGATCCTGTTCATATCCAACTATGTCCGACTGATTCTTTGTTTGCCGCCGAGTAGCATCATGTACTCTCATGTGTCACAGAATTGATCGTGCATGCCCTAGCCAAAATCCTTGGAGCCCCCCAGTTCGAGCAGCAATTTGAACTAAGACTTTATAACGCGTACACTCTGCTGCTCTTTGTTTACGTTTCATGCTAGCATCGGAAATGTTCAAGGAACCAATAGCGCTGAAGTTTAGCGACGCAGAGCCTGAATTAGCAAATCGAGTCCCTGAAACGAGATGTCGTGCGCTGAAATTCGGGGTTGAAGCCTTGAAAGTCTTGCTTGGGACGTGTTCCAGTGCACCAACACGCTGTGCCAATAAAACCCTGTTGAAATACCAGCATGAATTTTGCAAAGGGAAAGTATAAGGTTTGAGATCACAGAGAAAAAAAATTGAACTCATGAGAATAAAGAAAGATTTCAGAAGTGTTTTTATAACCTGGCGCCCTCATCTTCCATACGGTGGGTGTGCCGTATCCCAATGTACCACGAAGACAGCGACTTTCAAATCATACTACCTTTCAATCGCTGGAGCTACATCGTCTAGCCCGGTACCGTTCCATCAGACTTCAGCTGAAAAATTCCAAACCTTCCTTTCCAATCTCTCCATCCCCCTGCGCTAAGTCTTCATCACTACCCGTCGCAGCTGCCTCCCTCTCCAACTTCTCCATCATCTTCACCACGCTAGAGAACTTCTTAGAAAGATGCGTCATGCACTCAAGATCAGCCTGATCTTGTACGTAAACCGAGAAGAGAACCGATCGTTGAAAGTTCTCAATGCAGCCAAGCCTATCTTCGAGCCTTTTGATTGCTCCTAAAATAGCCTTCTGATTCGTTGAAGACTTGCTGGTGGCTTCCTCGACGACCGCTGGAATGTCCTCTGGCTCTAGGGATATGCGCTCTTCTATTCTATCAAGAGTCTTGCGCATGGCGGTCAACGTCGTTTCAATGCCCTTGAGCCTGGCGTCGTTCGTTCCATCTTCGAGGGCTCGAATGGGCGGAGTAAGCATGCGGCTGTCCAGCGGCATAGGACCCAGGCCGACTCTTTGGCGATATGGTAACATTTCCATTCTGAAATCTCGTGGGTTTCTAGCATCCACCTCTCTTCCTGCGCCTGAGTTGGGATAAATAGGAGTGGGGAGGTCGAACGCAGAGCGCTTTTCCTTCTCGTCTGATTTCGGTGTCGGTCCAACCCGAGTGGAGGGGGTGACGGGTGGGTATTTTCCGGACATGATATTGATTTGGGGAGTTTGTGGACTGGATATGTTAATGGTATGTGAGATGATGAAATGTTTAGTGCAGAGATATTAGCAGTGGGAAGAATAGGAGTTTGAGATGTATACTTATGCCTTTACTTGAAAGAACCCCTTCGTGAGAGGATGTTTCAAGTTACGGAGAGATGACAGGTAGTTCTTGTACGCCACAGTGTGGCATACCGAGAAACAAAGAATTGACAAGGATATCAAGGTCCCAAGACTCTGTGGCAAGAGAACTTCTCGATATGAAATGTTTGACTCCCGGAACATTGAAGAAGAGATATATATATATACGAAAAACAGAGAGGCTGAAAAAAACACTCAAAGCAGACAACTAGACATGAGTAAGATGACGAGATACAGTGCCACGTCAAGAGTCTGAGCCATAAGCGAAAACTCCACCAAAAATAGCCATTTTGCCTCTTTTTCTAAGACTAATATCTTTAGAACCACAACGTGTGTAGACGTAATAATTGCATTATTAAATAGGCTTTAAAGAGTTGTTTCTCATCTCTAATTAGGTTTTTAGAGTGTAAGCATAGCGCTCGCATGCCGAGCGATCGAATAAAAAGTGTTTAAAATAACCGAAAAACGACCGATTTAACGTGTAAAATCTAGTAATTCGCACTTTAGTATTTTAAAACAATTATTATTCGAGAACATTTATTATAAAATAAAATTCGAAGAAACAAAATGATTTTCTATATTCGAAAGTATCTTATACTAAAAAGATATAAGATTTTATAAGCTAGAATATAGTTTTTTTTGAAAGTAATTAAATCGCGATTCACGCGTTTTAGGCCCGTTTCGCTTAAGTGGCTCAGACTCTTGACGCGTTACTGTAGCTGTAGCAGTATCCGAACTTATGATATCGAGGCCTGCAGATAAAGTCTATTCCAAAACGCAACTGGTGTTTCCAATTAGGAGTATACCCAAGTGTCAGTACCCTTCGACAATCATGTGTGCCCCTCTGCGTAATATCTCATGCTGGCCCAGATTGCCAATTTCCTATAGTCCATCGGCCATCTGCACGTGTTGAACCTCGTCGCGCCAGCTCAAGTAAGCAAGGGCAAGGTCACCGAGGCAACCCAGCACGCTCTCCACCATCTTATTGCGGAGACCTTGAAGCTCCTCTGCAAGAAGCTCGAAGACAGCGAGGAGGGACCCAGCTTGTGACCAAGTCACCCATAAACACCAAATGATAAGTCCCGTTATCCAGAGAGGAGGCATCTTCCAATCGAAGCCCATGAAAGATGTTCGATGCCCTCCGGAACTTCGATTAGCATCTGCGGGAATGGCCATTGGCTGGATGCTAGTGTGGGCTTGAGGAAGTTGATTTGGGGTACCAGAAACTTCGAGTTCGCGAATAAAATCAGGGCGTTCCCGTAACAAGGCAGAAGCTTGCTCCAGAAGGTTGAGAACCGGATCAGCAGGGCTTGGAGGATTAACACGCGTGCTGTTGTCGGAACTGCCATCTACGGCCAATGTGTCCGAGACGCTGGATGCATCCTCATAAAGTGATTCAGAATCCTCAAAGTCGTCGTCTAGTTTTGGTGGGTCGTGATGACTTGCAGGTTCGGCAGAGGTAGGTCGTCCAGCAACGAGTATGCCTTGCATTCCAACCTCTCCTCTTTCGAGCTCATCGAGACGTGCTATTTCTTGATTCAGACGACAGTTGGCTTGGAGGCTTTCGTCTGGTGACTCGTTTTCTGCGGCAAGAGCATTCTTAGCTTGTACGAGTTGTTGACGGAGCTGCTCGATTTCTTCCGATGTTAGTTCGGGCAAAGGCGATGAATCGAATCGACCGGATAGCATATCAGCAACGAGGAAGGAGATCTTGAAGGTGGTTGGATCGACAAACATTCGTGATGTCGCTGTGATGCTGGTTTATGGAAGCACAAATAGAGATGTCGAAGAAAGCGATTGGCGCCGACGTCTAATGATGCAGGCAGAAGTCGAAGATAAAGCATTTCTTGCCATTCTGGACACATCTGGAGTCGGTATTGGCTTGTTCCATTTGTTTCCGCAAGTTTCCAGTGATGTAGTCAATGAAAGAGTTTGTCGACTACAAAGATCCTCTCAGGTGCCTATTTCCAAGTTTCGTACGGTCGCACAAAGTATAGGCGTGCTCAAACAAACCAAACAAGCGGAATTAAGAATCATGAAGCATTCGGACGTAACACATGCCCAGAAAATTGCAGCGCAAAGTTGGCTGTTCTGAACAAGCGACAACATTTTACTTCGAGGTTTGGGAATGTGCAACCTGGAACCCTCCAACCTTTCAAGGGACGCCCCTTGAAAATACCACTGCATAGTATGAATCGGGCGTAATCGCAATGGGAAAAAAGAGAAAGAAAAAACAGAAACAATCAACACGGAATTCTGCTCTCAAAATGTCTCACATCTCCGAGAACATTCATATCCCCCTCTTGTAGATCGTAGACATTTGATCGCGATGACAGAGCTTCCGAGAAAATCCTGATATGCAGCTTTGCGAAAGAAGATTTCGAATGCACCGCCGATTTGGGGACTGATTTGATAGACGCCGTTGATGGGAGGTTTGAAAGAGAAGAAGAGAAAATTCCGACATGAGCTGAAATCTGTCGTGAGATGGTGGGGTCCTAGTAGCGATGCAAGAATTTGTTGAATAGCTGAAAATGTCAAGGGATTGCTGCTGGCTGTCTCGGCGCTGGAGCCAGTGATCGTCCAGTGGCCTTTCAATCCTCCGATCAGGACAAAGTTGATAACAGAAGTTATGAGCAAGCCTGGCATAAGAATGAATCTTGACCGAAGAGGCTCAAGACTTTTCTTTGACTGAATAGGGGAGTTAAATTGGGAATGCGTGGGTTGTAGTAACAATGATCGCGTCGCCTCCGACGTGGTCGAAGTGGAGCGAGGAACCTTCAAGCGATTCAACTTCCACACCGTGAGAAAATAACAGTAGTGTACAGAAAATAGGACAAAAGAAATGCCAACAATGGCAGAAAGAAGATGAAGATGAAGACATGTTGTTGAGAGGTTCGAGACTTCGAGTTCAACTAGGTTGAAGCTAGTGCAGAGACTCATATAGCCGAAAATAGCGACTCTCACTTAACGTAAATGTCAGACTAGAAGACAGGGGCAGACCAAGACAGCGGGGTTCAGCGTTGAATGTCTGATGATACAATCGGTGTAGTAGCGAGGAAATCGGGGATTTGGGGGCAAAAATGTGAGTGCAGACGGATCATCCCTTTGGCGCGATGCTATTTACGCACGAGGCAAGTCGACGTCAAATGAATATCCTGATTAAAATCGCCCTCAGCCTCTCGCGGGGCTGAGATGAGATTTATAAATACCAGCAGCTCCTCATACTCGGTGTGGAAAGGCGTGAAACTCCATGTTTCGACTCCCGAGGTCGAAAGCGCTGGTGAAGGATGATAGTCTTCTCCGGTCACGTGCGCCAGCTCACACAGGTTCGGTAGAAGGTCCAGACTTTCGTGGACAATGGCATTGTCGACATGGCAGAAAGCCTTTGAATGTTTTCTGATATGCCTCTAGTGCCAGATCCCAAATTGTTTACTAATTTGTTTCTTCTCTCATTTGGATGTGATGTCTGGAAGTGTCTGCAGCATCGCGGAAGGTTGAGATATTCAAAGCTGAGCAGATTCGGACGGTGCTTGGTCGAGTGACCAATTCCAAAATACATTTTTCCAGCAGCTTCAGCGGCCAATGGTGAGGACCATTAGCCCAGATCTCTGATAATAAAGAGATTCAAGGACGGAATCCCAAGCTCTACCAGGTACAGAGCGGGTAAACCCGTAGTTCGGTCCCAAAATTTCCCTCGACGAAGCAAACCGTTCCAGTTCGCATTGAAATTCCTCAGAGCATCGCTTTCATTGTGACTCGACAGTCCGGATGGAAATGCGCACGTTGAAAAGACTCGCGAGCGCCCCTCTCCTCTCCTTTCCTCCAAGAAATCCGCAAACCAAGTTTCCCAAGCAAGACCCGCGAAGCTACCGACTATCGCCTCAACAACGAAAACACCGCTAACATGAGCACCCTCAAGACTCTCGCAGCTCACTTTGCTGCAACCCGGCAACAAAACACTGCAGTTGACGCTGCGATTGATGCTTTCGGCAATCTCAACATGAATCGCGAGCTCCCTATCCTTGGCACCCAAACTCACAACACAACTACACTGGCTGCCCATACGTCGCAAGACACTAGTTTCGACGACCTTGTAGCTGCCTTTCGAAATATGAAGCCCATCAACCCGATAACAGCAAAAGAGCGACGAAACAGGAGACGAGAAAGTAAAGTAAGCACCCCGCTCTCTCTTCTCGTGGACAATGAACACCAAGAACCCAACTAACAATACGCATAATCGTAAGTATCAACAAGGCCACAAGAAAGTCAGAATTGAAGAAAACTACAAAATGAAGAAGAATATATCAAATGGGATGAGAGTGAGTTTCTATCTCGTCCAACGGACGGAAAATAGCAAGAGAGAAGACTGACAGTGAACAGAAAACACAAGCCATCGTCAGAGCACACAAAGCAACACTAAAGGACAAGAGAAAAAGAAATCCAGAATACCACCCAAACCTTGACGAAGACCCCGAGTTCGCGGTCCTTGTTTGTTTCACTTCTAACGGCGATGCGGTTATAAGAAAGGCTGTCGCTGAAAAAGTACGTCCCCTCTACTCCCTATTCCCCTTTCACCTTTCCCTATCCCTTCCTCACTGCACACAAAGCTAACATATTTTGTTTCTCTCTCAGATAATCTCCCTCTTCGGCCTAGCAATCTCCACAGCCTGGTCCTGGAACTTCATCAAAGAAGCCAGCCGCTATGCAAAGAAACTCGAGATCCAAAAAACCTACCACACAACCGACTTCTGTAGGGTAGCGTTTGGGAGTGAGGAGACTATGTGGCACTTGTTGGAGAGGTTAGATGAGGAGGAGTTGGAGGGGAGGGAATTGAAGGGTGTGGGGTGGAGGGTTGTGAGGTATGTGCCGACTTGGCGTAGGATTAGGGAAGGGGTTGGAGGTTTCCAATGGGAGTGAGGAGGGAGTTTGACTGTGGGGGATTAAGGAAGAGTATTGAATGTGATGGGAATGGAGAGTGGGGGGAAGTAAAGGGAGAAGTAAAGGGAAAAGTAATTGCAGGACAGGAGGATTTTGGGATGGAGATATTGTAGGTCCTAGGAAGAGGGGCAAATTGATGATTGAGGAATTGAGAGGTCTTGGTATCGAGAGTTGATTAGAAGGTTAGCCTGTTTGCTCACTCGATGAAGCTCTATGAAGAGATCGGACCTGTACTTAAAGTTACTAGCAATATGAAACATAAGAAAATGCACATCTGGGTTCCATTATGAACAACAACGTGAGTAGGAAGAGCACACGTGCCACGATAACCCCCCTAGAAGCTCGGTGGCAACATGAGCACATCAGAAGAAGCGGCACATCGCATCTGAGTATGCTGTCTCAGCTGCACAGCGTTTGCTGGGCATCGCGGGGAATGCAAGAAAAAGAAGAGGAATCAGCTAGCAAGATCCATACCGTCTAACGTTCAGTTTGTCTTCTAGGGTAATCTCGTTGGCAGGGACGAAAGGTAACCCGCGAAGCAAATATCGTCCCTAGGAGTCGTAGATGTTGAATTTCTATATTATCCACGTCCATCTATTCGCCCTTGATATTGTTTGGCGTACTTCGTTTCTCTGCGCCTTGCAGCCCATTAACTCTGCCATACAACCACTGCAGCATCACTGTGCTTGCCGTCATAGTCAATGCAGCTGCCGTAAACAGGACTACTCTCTGTGTCGTATCTAATGCCGCAAATAGGGGATATGGGTAACTATTGTTCATTAGTGAGAGCTTCCAAGATCGGGGATATGATGTCTTACAATCCATTGTGCTTATAGCATTGCTCCACCCAAGCCCAGTAGCCCACAGCAATCGCAGAACTCAATCCCATAGCCGGCACGGCATGTATCGTCCAAGGCGGAGACAAAAATAGCAAATCAATAACCAACAGAATCGAAGGCATAGCATGGAATCCAACATCTGCCCATGGGGCAATGTGTATCTCCGGCGGAACCACCAATGTCTTATCAATCGCACTAATGCCCCAATACAATATGCTTATCAACACCTCCAAAGGCGCGCTGCATAATGACAGGCTGTTCTTAATCAAGAATAGAGTCGGTGATAGTGTGATGTCTGCCAAAAGCCCAAATACGAAGGTTGCATATGCTACGGTGAGTCCTAGGATAGTGAGGTATTGCCAGTGCCAGCCATAAGAGTCGTTGATCATTGTCGGGAAGTCGATTAGGTATTTATAGGAGAGCGAGAAGGAGATTATTCCGATCGTGTGCACAAGGGCAGAGATGCCTCGGGAGGGTGAGGAGAGGCGTTGGAGAGGATGTCGGGCCATTAGCTTCTGGGAGGCGGAAGCCATGGTGGTGGTCTGCGAGGTTCGAATTATGTATAAATGAAGACGGACAATGTGCAAGAAGAGATGAGGTTCTGGTTGTGACACGAAATCTCCATGTACCTGGGTTTTTTTGTGGGTCCAATGCAGCCTTCCACTAGCGCAAAAATCAGCCTTCAGCCTCGCTCATTTTCGAGATCACATTTTTGGGAAACATTTCTCGCCTTGAGCAACAACTGTTCCTGACCCTTACGAAACCCAGTCATGGCGGAAGATACAATAGAAACGAAATCCAATAAGAGGAGCAGATCAGACGATGATGGTATGCAAATTTTCCTGACCTTCGAGCATGTTGTTGACAGCCTAGGCTCTTCGTCCGACGATGATATGGGACCGCAGCTCCCCTCGGCGGATGCCCCCAAGAAGAAGCGCCGCAAGCTGCCCTACGAGAAGCTGTATATTTCTGCCCTTCCGACGTCTGCGAAGTACTCGAAGTCCTTGATGCACAAGGAGCAGGTGGCATTTGTTACAATGACACCACTCACTGATTTCATGATTACGAGCTCGGTCGACGGGTTTGTCAAATTTTGGAAGAAGGGTGCCGATGGGATTGAGTTTGTGAAAGAGTTTAAGGCACATTCTGGGGAAATCAAGAGTGTCTCGGTCAGTGCTGATGGGAGGAGCTTTGCGACTGCTGGGGTAGACAAGAGCATAAAGATTTTCGATGTTATAACTTTCGACCTTCTGTCTATGCTCAGTTTGGAGTTCACGCCGAAGTGTGTGTGTTGGGTACATAGTCGGGGTGCTTCATTGCCACTGCTGGCAGTTTCAGACGAGGTCAACCACACGATACGAATTTATGATGGACGAGGAGAGAACTTGGAGCCTATACACACCATTTCCGGTCTTCACCGGAGTGTTGTATCTCTTATGGCATTCAATGATGCGTACAATTGCGTTGTTTCGACGGACGAGAATGGCATGGTGGAGTACTGGCGGCCAGGGGGTAACTACGAGAAGCCGGACAATGTTTTCGAGTACAAGAGCTCGACGAATCTTTTTGAATTCAAGAAGGCCAAGTCAACACCAACGTCGTTGACAATAGCTCCCAACGGATCCCAATTCGCGACATTTTCCTTCCCTGACAGAAAAGTTAGGATATTCGACTTTCCCACCGGAAAGCTCTACCGGACGTATGATGAATCGTTGCAGATTATTGAAGAGATGCAGCAAGCTGGTACAGCCCTTCGGAAGCTCGAGGATATCGAGTTCGGGCGACGAATGGCTACCGAGAAAGAGCTTGAAGCGCCAACATTACGGAACAAGGCGAACGTGATATTTGACGAGACTGGACATTTCATCATATATGGCTCTATGTTGGGGACGAAGGTCCTGAATACCTACACGAATCGGGTAGTCAAAGTGTATGGACAAGACGAGAATTTTCGACCTCTCAATGTCGCCATGTATCAAGGACAACCTCAGAAGAAAGGTGTGACAACAGTTGCTATGGCCGCGTCAAACAATCCTCTTCTCCAGGAATCGGAAACGAGAGATCCTATACTCTTCGCGACCGGAGTGGGTAAGGTACGATTTTACATGTTCACAAACGACGACAACATCTCAAAATCCGAGCGAGATGTGCAGAATGAAAGGCCCACCAACGCAAACGCAAGGAAGGCGGTCGAGGCCAAGGCAGCAGAGAGTGGAACTGCTGCCATAATCCATACCACCTATGGGGATATCCATATTCGCCTCTTCCCAGATGCTGCGCCAAAGGCGGTGGAGAACTTCGTCGTCCACTCAAGGAAGGGGTACTACAACAATACGATCTTCCACCGGGTTATTCGAAAGTTCATGATCCAATGTGGGGATCCTCTGGGAGACGGGACTGGCGGAGAAAGTATCTGGGGCAGAGAGTTCGAGGATGAGTTCAGTACTTTGAGGCACGACAAGCCTTACACTGTCAGTATGGCCAATGCTGGACCAAATACCAATGGAAGTCAGTTCTTCATCACCACTGAAAAGACTGTAAGTTTATCCCGCGTTTGTAGTTGTAGCCTTGTTTACTAACTTTCTTCAAGCCTTGGCTCGACAATAAGCATACCATATTTGGAAGGGCAATTCAAGGTCTAGATGTGATCCATAAGATCGAGAATGCGAGAGTGTACAAGGAGAAGCCAGAGGAGGACATCAAGATTCTCAGCATAGAGATCATGTAAAGTAATCAAAACTACTTGATACCCCGGCATCGCTTGAGCCCTTTATATCTTCGCATATTCTGACGATGTCCATAATCACATCCGAATTTTTGAACCAGAGCTCCAGACCGCCAGCGACATTGAAATGATATCTGACAGCCTCAAATATTAGGCCGCAATGGCTCTTATCCGCTAGCGCAATCAATCATTGTCGACAAGGCATCCAATTTCAAATTGCCCCTCGTTCCTTTCCCCAGACCCGACTCATTCATTGAAAGAAAGTTTTCGTCCGACTCCAGCGGGGAGTAATACGCTTATAGACATGTCAAGGAGAAAACGACCTTTCTGCCGCCAAACGAGGACTAAGCCACTGCAGCTGCAAATGCTCCCTGCCTTCCCCCACGCTTGCATACAACTTCGACAGCCCTCACCCAGAAGTGCTCGCAGAAGGAGAGCTCTCCTTTCTCGCAATTATGCCACGACCAAAACGACCTGGTGCACCTGAGCCGAAGAGGAGAAGTCGTAATGGCTGCCAGTACGTTCAAGGCTCCCGAGCTTCTGACCAATGTCCCTCGGATGAAAGCTAACGAGCGGCACAGTCCTTGTAAAGGGAGGAAAGTCAAATGCGATGAGACCAAACCCGTCTGCAATAACTGCAAGAAGCTAGGAGAGGCATGCGATTATAGCATGCGCTTGAAATGGGGGCAAGAAGATAGAACAGGTCCAGAGCCGGCCAGCCGGACACCAACCATCATGCAAACCAACACGACAGCGGCAAGTTTCAGTGGAAGCCCAAGAAGGACGGGCACATCAAAAACATCCATAGTATCACCCCTTCAGACTCAATATGGGGGTACCGGCCTTGGTGGTCAGGTTGAACTCGTCAAGGACGAACCGCAGATACAGGAACCCTCGCCAGCCTCTTCCAACACCTTTTCCAACCATTCAACACCCTTACCCCACCAACCTCCCTCGGATAGCAGTTTGATCGATCCCGCGTTGATGTCCTCCCCAGCCCCTATTGCGACTATGTTTCAGGACAGCACGTTTGAAGGACTACCTAGTCTAGCAGATTACCAATATAATCAGAGCTATGAGAGGTATAGGTCTGCAACCCCTGGAACGCCGGGGGCAGAGCCATCCCATTATGGAAGACCTCTAAAACGTATGCGGTACACTGGAGACCACAACAACAGCTACGATATGTCTATGCCTCCACCAAACTCGATCATCAGCCACGAAAGCCAATCCCACGAACTCCCGACTCTGAATACGGCGAAGTCGGATCGAGTCGAAGGTCATTACAAAATTGCTACTGGGCTTGTGGTTGAGCCAGATTTACGTCGGCTGTCTGTCAGTTCTCTCCTTTCAGGCCCACCGGGAATACCATATCAAAATGATTATTACCAAGATACTACGACATGGGGCATCGATCGCGGATTCAAAGATCTCGATATCGGCAAAAATGATGATGCCAATGCAATCTCGGGATCATCGCCAGTGGCTAAGAGAGACCATTTAGAATTTGTCCTTGATGATGAAGGTCATACACCTCCAGAGTTCGGCTTCGGTATGGAAACAAACAACACTGCGCTTGACAGTGGCAATTATTATGATAAGCCAGTTGCAATCAATATTCCTCGAGTTCTGGAACCTCTTCCCAACAAGTTGCTCGAGAATCCCATGAATCTGCTCGTAGGTTATTGTCTTTCTTACAAGCTCACTGCTAACATACTTCTTTAGTACTTTGTAAGCGTCCTGATGCAAATGCGCTGCCAGGTCTCTACTAACAAACAATAGCACCATTTCCTCAACCACACCGCTGGCTGCCTCATTCCTCAGAACTGCTCATCAAATCCTTTCAAGAACATCTTACCACAGATGGCCGTTCGAGACGACAACCTTCTCAACCTATTACTCGCCTACTCCGCATCGCACAGAGCACGTCTGCTGCGACAACCAGAACCTGCGACTCGAATCGCAATGTATGTGCGCGACATTTTCCCCAATCTCAGACGTGCTCTGGATGATCCAAATGAGGTTATATCCAACTCGACTTTGGCAACGGCAATCATGCTTGCTTCGCTCGAGATCATCTCGCCTACAGCATTTGGAATCGAGGTCCCTTGGCAATCGCATCTTGGGACTGCTCGGGAAATTATCGCTGCTCGGGGTGGCCCGCAGAATATGCGAAGCGTAGCACTCAATGACAAGGTGGTGAATTTTCTCTGGTCCTGGTTTGCCTACCTGGACGTCTTAGGTAGTCTTAGCGGCGGGAAGGGTAACGCCGTAAGTATCCTCCACACATTCTTAAACCCGAGTTCTTCTAACATGATCAGTCTTGGATCTTCGATTATGAGTGTCGCGAGGAGAACGAATATGCCATCGATTGCATTCTTGGCTTCACAAGCAGATGCGTTCGACTGCTGGCTAAAATCGCAGAGCTTTCGCGCATTTGCGACAGCGAACGAATAGGTCCTAACCTCAAGGTTCGACCAGAATGGAAACCTTCAGAGGAGTTCCTCGCGAGCGCATCAAAACTCGAGTCCGACCTCGCAGAATCTCGTCTCCACCCGATCCAACCATGTACTCATATGCAGTCTACCGGCGAAGCTGCATATCAGTGGGACAGTAGCGAAATGAAAGCGACCAACGAAGCATTCCACTGGGCGGGTCTCGTACATCTCCACCGCCGCATCCTAGGAAAGCCCTCGACACACGAAGATGTCCAGAAAGCCGTACGCGAGATATTTGGTGCTCTATATAAAGTTAGGAGAGGAAGCAGCGCTGATGTTTGCCTGCTGTTCCCCATGTTCACCGCTGGCTGCGAGACTCAAAACGAGAAACAGAGAGTGGATATCCTCGAGCGCATGATGCGAGTCGAGAAGTACGGAATGACGCAAGTGCACAAGGCTCGCACTCTGATGGAACGAGTATGGGAAAAAGGCATGCCTTGGGAAACCTTGGTTGCCGGCGAGTTCTTTGGCTGAAATACCCCTAGACAGATGTCTATAATAATCTTGTACACAATTACGAAGAGACCATGATGGTATACGACAGCGAGCGGCGAATTACGACCTCACGAGACCACGACCCACAGATCCTCCACAGCCGAGCAATGCTTCCCGTCGAAGGATTACTGAGCATGCGACGCATAAGCATCGAATACTAGAAGTCCACGTCGTCCTGGGCCGACGTTAAAGGGCCTCCCCTAGCTGTTCAATCAGTCTGGCTTTCAGTCACTTTACGTGGCTTTTGCTTTTAGGGTTTCTGTGTTATGTTTTATGATTTGCGACATCTTTATGTTCTCGATACGGCGATTTGGGCGATACCCTGCGGATTTCAGGCGTTTGTTTGTGCGTGTTTGTCCTGGGCAGGACCCTAAGTAAGTCTTCAAAAGAAAATCGATATCCTTTCAAAAGCCCAATTCTAACTCTGCAATTTAGAAGGCCTGGACATCGCACTCCCGGCAGTTACTTGGGCGGAAGAAGAACGGTACACGGAGTCTGTCTGTGTGCCCGGAGGTCGGTAGCACGTGGAGCCGCGTTGTGCCCTCGAGAAACTATTCAGCCATGCCATCTTTAGTATTGCGAACTGAAGGAGTTTGTGTCTGGCACAATCCCGCCTCCCGTGCTTTGAGCCGACCGTACCACCTGAGCGGGATCTTTTCTGAAGGAGATAAGCGTGATAGTAAGCATGACCCCTTGGTCATGACTTTGCTCCGAAGCCAGCGACTCGGACTCGGCCGAGGAAGATCCAATAAGTGCTATTGTTAAAGCTGTGGTCAACCATAGTGGATGCGTACGCACTGTGCAACGCTCTTGTTGTGAACGCACCGTGCGTATTTATTACGCAGGAACTGCGGTGAGCGGGATGGTCACGTCTTCCCACTGAGGTGGTCAACACCTCTAAAAGCTCTGCCACCCAAATAATTGCGTGCCTGTGAAGCGATGTCCGACAAAGAGTGGCGACAGATAGGTAAGATCTGGCATGCCACTTGGCTCGAGGGTAGAACTTGGCTCGAGGGTAGACGAGCGAGATGAGCATATGGCGCAACGATATGGCTCTCGGGTTTTGGGGGATTTCTGTCCGGGGAAGGAAATTTGGAGGGTTTGGTTGAAGGCATTAGGAGTTTGGATCGTTGGGATCGGTTGAATTGGCGGAGGTAAGTTGAGAATATCCCGGAAATCTCGAGACGTTTGAGCTAACATGTTGAAGGCGCAGCCTCTGCAATCTTCGATATGCGATCTCACTCACGGATAGTCGCCAATTTATGTGTCTCAGCGTGGGTCTTCGACGCAGGGGCTTCCATATTGGTGAGTGTGGAATGGGACTACCTCCATATCTATCTCCATATTAGGTATCAGCTGTCTACAGTCCTACCGTCCATCCTCGAAGTCAGTTCCTGCTTCTACTGCAGATATCAGAGTCATCCCATGAATCATGGTTTGACTGGATCGGGCTACGAATCCGTAGGCCCGAAAATATGTGGACACACCTTTTGGTGCTCGGATGCCCAATTAGAGCTGTCCGATTGAGAAATCATGGAGCATTTCTCACCATCCCCCTATCATGTCAGCTCATGCGCCAGCCTCACAGGCCAGCGAGAGTGACAAGATGATTTGAAAACTAAAAACGTCATTGCGAGGTGGTGAGACGCAGTGGTACGGCAAGGTATCTCACTCACAGATGACATTGGTGGGCATTTGTGTAAGTGATCTCTTTTTCTTCATTCAATCTCCCAGATCTTCTGGGACATGCAAATTCAATATGACTGAAAGAATTTTGCTAACTCTCAAGATAGGTACACCTAAAACACAACCTTCTTTCCTAGCACGTGGGCGGATCGTGTGAAGAAGCTTGTGTACACTCAGTCAGAGGTCTCAGTATCGATTGTCGACGGCTCGAGAGCGTCCAATCTTGCTTTGTTGACCTCTCATAGTAATATTTGTCAAGGGAAAGCCCGGGTTCATGGTTGTGGATGGTTTAGGCAATGCGCTTTAGAGCTGCCGGGTGCACACAGCAGCTCGCAGTATATAGATCGTTATGAATCAGCCACTTGGCTTGCTTTCCAACCTTTGTGTCTGCTTGGAGTGATCTGTGGCGGTGGAGATGACGGCTCGAATTTTGGTCGATGCATCGGAATGTCAAACGGAGGTACTGTGAGTGATCAATCTTGATTGATTGAAGCATTATTTTACAGTCCGAATGCCCTCTTTTATCATGTCCTGCCGATCATCATTTAAAGAGTAGGGCATCGACCCCTGACTTTCGACACGGAATCCGGCTCAGTGGACAAAAGGCCTGCTTAGAGATTGGTCCCAACCAGCCGGAAATAAGCTTATCAGACACCCCTCCCGCAGGTTTGGTAAATGCCAAATCTCCCAACGGTGGGGGATCTTCAGGGCAAGATTTTGAGGCCTGGCTGCTGAAAGGAAAATTGCTTAGAGGCTAGTGTACCCCATAATTGGGTACCCCACATTAGGAACCAGCTTCCCATCTTTGGTCTGGGAAAAGGTTTAGCCGTTCTTCCTCAAGAGAAGAAGTTCAAATATGTCCTCCCGTTCTTCGAGTTGTTTGGTTGCTTCTCTTTTGGTTATGCATTGACATTGGAGGAATTTTGAAACGGCAATCATGAAGTCATCAACAACCTATATCTTGGCAGTAGCTGCCCTCGCTTCAGCACATCCAGGACCACATCCTGTTCCCAATCCCAAAGTCCTAGTCTCACGACAATTCACAGCCCAAGATCCATATGCGAATTGGCCTACATATGATCAGCTGCCTCTGGATTCCTCGTATCCCACCAAAGCAGCCTGGGGAGTCTGGGGCTCAGATGATATCCAAGGAGCATTGAACCACATTACGAATTCCACAATCCTTGCTGCGAGAGAAGAGATCAAGCTAGGCAGAGCGATAAATTTGAATATGGATTTGAATGCGTTTACGACGCCGATTAATCCGGCGAGGAAACCGTTGAACCATCTTTTTCAGCCGGCGGAGGGGTATACGGATGATGTAGTAGTGTTGAATACGCAGGTTAGTACGCAGTATGATGGGTTGAGACATTTGTAAGTGAAATCGATCTAAGGTTGGGGTGAGAGTGCTGATGTGGGTGGTAGTCCGTATTCGACGGATGGGAATATTACTACTTATCAGTAAGTCTGGAAGGTGATTGATGTGGAGGAGAAGAATGCTGACTATTGGAAGGTGGTATAATGATTTGATCGAGGTAAGTTCTGGTTGGGAGGGACTAGACACATGCATCCTCGTCAAAGAATTTGGCTGTTCTCTTCGAGGATCAATGTCCAGGATAAGTGAGTGAATAATTACTAAGTTGACGCTCTATAAGAACTTTGACCAAGTAGTTGGACCAACGCCGACTGAGGTTTTGGGTATCCAGCAAGCCGCCCAGAAAGGTATTGCCGGTCGAGGTGTCCTGCTGGACTTTGCGGGGTGGGCAGAGACCCAAAATATCACCTTTGATGCTTTCACTGTACGCCTGCTCTTCTATTGTTGTAGCCGAAACACTTACTTACAATCCTAGGGATATGGCATCAACACCACGGCTCTCGACGCCGTGGCCACCTGGCAAGGGCTGTCCACCAACTGGTCCCTTCCTGGAGACATCCTCATCATCCGCACAGGCTGGACAAAAGCGTACCTAAATCTTACATCTTATAATCAGGAGATCCTCCCTTGGAACCCAGATCTTGGTTCCGTGGGAATGAATTGCAGCGATGATTCTCTCGCTTGGCTTTGGGAGAAGAAGTTAGCTCTTGTGGGAGCTGATAATCCTGCTTTTGAGAGTCTGCCCATGGACAAGACTTTAGGAGGAGTGCCGAGGAGTTTGCATCAGGTTTTCATCGGAGGTCAGCCTTCGCGTCCCTCTACTGTTTGAGAAGGGCAATTGCTCACATGTCGTAGGGTGGGGACAAAGTATTGTTGAGTTCTTGGACTTGGAAACTTTGGCGGAAGAGCTGCATCAATTAGGACGTTCGACATTCTTCTTGACGATTCAGAATCTGAACATCAAATCAGGGATTGCAAGTCCGCCAAATGCTTTGGCCATTTTGTGAGGGGGATGATTTTCAGGAGAAGGGGCAAGCTAGCGAGGTCATACGAATTAAGTTTGATCAGCCAGCACAGCACATCACGATAAATTTTTGAAATAATCTCATTTTAACCGTCCAGCATCCATATATCTTCGGCCCTATATCGCTTCCAATTATTTCAATTGCCTCTTCAACTTCACGTGACACGGCACCCCAGATTTCGTCCAATTTTCGGCCTTGGGTTTCCCCGCGGGCCTCGGTCTCGGCACCCCATTTTCCAACGTCTCCAATCGTAACGCCCCCAACGCTCTGTGGGGAGCGTCCGTCATTCCAGCTACGAGTATTTAAGACCGCCATACCCACCGCCGACCTTCACCATGAGTAGTAACTTGAGCGCAGCCACTGCTACTGCCATCAACGTCGTTGTGGGAATCGTCATCTCTTGTTCTGTCGCATACGTTTTACCCTTCTACGTACCTTGGGTCCCTGATTTCGATATTTGGGTTGTACTGTTGCTAGTGGGAATCAATCTTACGCAATGCCTACCGAATCAAGCTACCCCAAGTTAGAGGTGCCGGATGTGGATCTATGGACTTTCTTGTTTGAGAGGAAGGATAGGGAGTTTCCAGATGATAAATGTGCGTATCTGCCAGGGCAATTTTGGTACGGAAGAGTACTGATGGTGCTACAGTGATCTACATCGATCCCGACACAAAACGCTCGTATACATATGCTCAAGTCCGTTCCACAGCGCTTGATTTTGGGAAGGGATTGAAGGCGCTATGGGAATGGAAAAAGGGCGATGTGCTGGGGCTATACTCGCCAAATTGTATCGATACGCCGGCTTTAATGTGGGGGACTCTTTGGGCGGGCGGAATCCTATCACCTGCGAATCCGGGATATACTGCAGATGAATTGGCATTCCAACTGAAAGACTCGGGAGCCAAGGCATTGGCGACACAGAAACCGTTCTTGAAGACAGCACAAGAGGCATGTAAGAAAGTTGGCATACCAGAGGATAGAATTATTTTGATTGGGGATGAAAGAGATGATACGGCAAAATTTAGATATTTTACAAATGTGAGGAATATTTCGGGAACGATGAGGTTTAGGAAAGCGAAGATTGATCCGAAGAAGGATCTTGCGTTCTTGGTTTATAGTTCGGGGACGACGGGACATCCGAAGGGTGTTATGTTGAGCCATACGAATATTGTGGCTAATTCGATGATGCTTAAGGTTGGGGAGGCGGGAAATTTGAGTTGGAAAGGGGGGAAAGATGGACAGGGAGATAAACTGATGGCCTTCTTGCCGTTCTTCCATATCTATGTGAGTAAAAGCTTTTCGCGCTCTGGGACATTGGCTAATGTCACATATAGGGTCTGACATGCTTGATCCACCAAGCCATCTACTCAGGTCTCACACTGATCGTCATGCCGAAATTCGACCTGGAAAAGTTCTGCTCACATATCCAAGAGTACCGAATCACATTCGCCTACGTTGTCCCACCTATCATCCTCCTACTCGGAAAATCTCCAGTTGTTGACAAGTATGATCTCAGCTCGATTCGAATGCTGAACTCTGGAGCCGCACCTCTCACAAAAGACCTAGTGGAAGCCGTGTACAACCGTCTAAAGATCCCAATAAAGCAAGGTTACGGATTATCTGAAACCAGTCCCACGACACATACCCAACCATGGGAAACATGGCGAACACACATCGGCTCCGTTGGTCGACTTCTGCCTAATCAGTCTGCGAAATACATGTCACCCGAAGAAAAGGAAGTACCAGCAGGAGAAACAGGAGAACTATGGCTTAAGGGACCAAACGTCTTCCTTGGCTACCTCAACAATCTAGAAGGCACGAAAAACGCCTTGACAGACGACGGATACTTCAAGACCGGAGACGTCGGCCACCAAGACAAAGACGGCAACTTCTTCATCACCGACCGCGTCAAAGAGTTGATCAAATACAAAGGCTTCCAAGTCCCACCTGCCGAACTAGAAGGAATCCTCATCACTCACCCCGATGTCGATGATGTTGCAGTAATCGGAATCCAAGACCATGAACAAGCGACAGAGGTTCCGAGAGCGTATGTGGTGCCGAAAAAGGGAGTCGAGGGGGACAAAGAGACGGAGAAGAGGATTGTGGATTGGTTGGCGCAGAAAGTGGCTAGTCATAAGAAGTTAAGGGGTGGAGTGAGGTTTGTGGATGGGGTGCCGAAAAGTGTTAGTGGGAAGATTTTGAGGAGGGTGCTGAAGGAGATGGCGAAGAAGGAGGAGGAGAAGGGTGAGAAAGCTAAGTTGTAGATTTTTAGTTTGGGGGAGTTGTCGCTTGTGGATATATGAGTAGAAAATTAGGAGGACTAGAAATGAATGGGACGGGATGGATAGATGGGGCTGTAGATATCTGGGACATCTGCGAACATAGATTTTGCCACAGAATGGATATGGAATGCATTTTGCAATTGCGCCTTACCCCCTTTGCTGCCCGCTGTCGTTTTCTATTGTTCGCTTCTCTTCAGCCAAACCCCGAGATGCAAGTGCATCGACTCTGATCAGACATTGCCCTCCTCTCCTATATTTTAGCTTCAAGAATCAAGGTCGATCATTCAATGCGTTTTCCAATCACTTCAGGAGATGTGTCATCCCCTCTTTCAGACCTAGACGACTCGCAGCAGACGACAAGGCCATTTGGTCTGCTTCGTGAGTATTTTGAAGCATTTATGTCAGCACACGAGTTGTGCTGAAGTCTGCGCTGCTCGGTTTGAAGGAGCATCACAGCGTGTTCTGGATATGATTTGTCAATCGACTCTCGCGATCTGAGCATCTTATATCCGTCTATACTCAGCTCAAGTTCCAACCCCAACTTCCACTTTGATCATTCATTCTCTCAGTCAGTTTTCGAGTATATATGGCGCTTCTTTTCTCGCTTTATCAAATTCTTATATTCTTCGTCAATCTCATCAACGTAAACTCAACTCCCTTTCCAGATAATCCTCCATTAACGTGTCGCTCCTCAAGAAGACTTTACGTGGCAAGAAGAGCTTTCCCCTCGCCTGCGCGATGAGCATCGAGAACGAGCCTGGGCATGTTCACTCCGCTGCTTGCTTCATTGATATCCAGCCCCTCAGTGTTGCTGAACTCTTCCAGTATCAAGGCTGCGCCGCATGTCCTCCTGCCGTTCCTGGGATCCAATCCGCGGCCATGGGACCGAGTCTCCTCTTGTTGAATACAACATCACGTATTTCGACCACACAGGATGGACCGACACCTTCGGTTCTCGACAATGGGATAATCGTCAGAGAGCTTATGTTAAGGAATAGGGAAGGAATAATGTCTTTACTCCGCAGGTGCACCCACTTCCCACCCTCCATCCCCTTCGATTTTAAGCAACAGACTGTGAAAGTTGGAAAGGTATGGCTTGCTTGAAGGATAGTAAAGGGAAGGTGCTGACAGATTTCAGGGTCCGAATAAGGGAAAGATCGTGTATGGGAATTTGGTGAAGGGTATCCATAAGCTGGGAGGGTAGAAAGCTGGGAATTTGTTGTTGAGTTTGCCGACGGGGGAGATGACGGGGAGTATGGGGTTTGCCTGGTTGGAGGTTGTTGCTGCTCAGAGGTTTTGAGGTTGAGGAAGAGGAAAGTTGATTTGCTTTGGTTAGATTATTGCTGAAAGTGTCATTTTCGACGTATGAGAGTTGAGTAGGGAGTGGGTGATGATGGGTAGAGCCGAAAGGAATGTGCTCGAGATGAAGAATATGTTGCCTTTTCTTGGGTTGAACGACTTTTGATCTGTATTGACTAGGATTGTGTTCTCGAGGTTCTCTTGCTACTTCTACCTCGTGAGACAGTTAAAGATTAAGTCCTCGATACTGATGTCCTTAAAAGACTAGCTACGAAGGACATGTGCATTTCCCCCGGTATGGTACCCCGCTCAAAAACAAAAAATCTATTCCTAATTTGGGTATAAGCAGGGAAGAACAAAAACAAGAAAAAGCAAAAGAAATATTTGAATATTTCTTTAGGGGCTTTAAACCCATGCCAACCAACCCACAGATAGACCGAGCAGAAGTGACTGAATCCCGAGGAGGAACCACATGCTATTTAAATACATACGCCTATCGACGCTAGCGAAGTTCAACCGAATTACGCCTTGCGCTTGAGGTTTCTGCTTTCTGCGATCTTCGGGACTCATACACGCCGGGCACGTCATAGTATCAGACGCCATTGAGGAATTGAGATTGAGAACTATTTTAAATGAAGTAGGAAGTAGAATGGTTTTCAAGTGGTTACACAACGTAATGATGAGGCAAGAGCCATCGCTTAGGAAAGGGAAGAAAAGGGGCAGTGTTGCCAAGAAGAGAGCACATGATGCGGCCGCACATGGTCCGTGCTTCAATTTCGAGATCCAGCTTCATCAACGACGACTATGTTCACTTTCTGCTTCCCCACGGCACCGCCACCTATCACCGCCATGGCAAGCTTCCGAACCCCTGTGTTACGACATGTTGTCTCTGGTGCAGCTCCCTATCTGCGGGCTACGCAACGACGATGGGCACAAGTACACGATGTTAGGTTTTTAGCCACTCAACCAGCAGACAAGATTTTGGCAAAATACAGAGAGAAGCTGGACAGAAAGGCAAAGGAGTAGGTTGGAAGCGTCGTCGATTATGTGTTGGAATTGGCTGGAAACTAATTGATGGTAGGGAGGGTCTGCGAGACATCAACGAGCTGAAAGAAGTGTACAAAGACAAGATTCAAACCCTCAAGAAGAAAGCTTCTATCCCAATCCCGATAGGCACTCCGCCTCCTGCAGAAGCTGAAACAACCGCATCCACATCGCCTTTTCCTCCACCTCCCCCACCACCGCGGATACCGAGCGAAAAGGTCCCCTCAACACCAGGCATTAAGACTCTCTCCTCTTACCTCGACCTCGAGAAGACTCGCGCCTTGCCACAGAAAGAGCTGGAAGCAATCTGGCGTCTGCGGCATGTTAACGATAAACAGTCTTTATGCGCTGTGATACCTCTCGATGTATACAAGACTATCGAATCGACAGCAAAGAGGCATCCTCATTTCATTCTGCCTTTGCCAAAGGAAGGGCAAGGTGCTGAAATACACTTCCTGCAATGGACATTCCCTGCCGAGAACACAGTGACGGTGTTATTTACACATCTGGCGGAATACAAATTGAGGGGCGAGTTCAGTCAGCCACATACGACTATCACACATCATCTAGAGTTAGCACAGGATAAGGGATTAGTTCTGCTTCAAGGACAGGTTGTAGAAGGCAGGGGCGTGAGTGTCGATGAGGCCAAATGGCTAGTCATGTGCTTGCAGAAGTTTTATGGTGTTGGAGGAGAGAAGAGTGAAAGGAGGAGGTTGTTGGAGTTGTTCAAGAATGGGGATCCTCAGTTCAGGGTCGAAGATCTTGTTGAGGAAGCGGAGAAGGTAGTGTAGGAACATTGTACCAAGGAGAGGGACGATTAGACGTGTACAAATGGTAAGATTCGGAGCATGTGCGGCGTTTAGAATGTACGGGTACATACGAGACGGCTTCTCAAAGGAGAAGGCTACCTGGGAATACAACATTCTTCAATTTTCAACACCTATCGGTATGCTTCTACACTTTCACCGAGTTTAGCTTCCTGAAATTCTACCCATTACTGTGAGTGCGGTATATAACCAGTTTTGAATTTGCCCTCTATCATCCTTCATTTGATTGTGTTTCACTAACATCAAAATCATATATGGGATGTTCGAAGCCGCCCTTGGAAACTTACTTGGTTACCTTTCGAGTTGATTCTACTCCTTTCAAAGATGCCATGTTTCGAAAGGAGCCGAGCCTGTTTCCATTCTTGACAAAACCCGACACCGCTCCTTTCATCTGTAAACCTGGATACAAGGCCATGATGCAGAAGAACATTCTCTCGGAAACTTCCTGCATGAAGGCGACTCTATTGAAGCATGCATCAGAGTACGTCCGTAAAGGGTATGGCCTCTATTCACCTTGCAATATCCCATCTGAAAATCAACAATTGACTCCTCCCAGCGTATCCAGTCATAGCCAGCCATTTTGATAACCCCATACGGCCTTATCTCGCCGCTCAGTCTCGGAACTGCGAGGCTGTATCATGACTTTTCATTTCCAGTCATTGTCCTCCTTCCTATTGACTCCATCAACGCGTCGCAGCTTATGGGTGTTGATCCGCAACCATAAATATTGAAGCCCTTTCTGGAGATCTCCTCAGCGAAGACAACTTCTCTCAGAACAGCTTCTTCAAGATGCCACCTCGAAAAGCGATGTCTGCGACTCTACCTCCAAGAGCCATATCTGCTTCGTCGCCTCTGTCCGTCGCGTCGCGCGCCGCAACCATTCCACCAATACACCCTGGCCTCAAGCGCAAGCGCAGTCTGGCTCCAGAATCCTCTCCCTCCAAGAAGCGACGCGGCGATGATGGTGCTATTCTTCGGTCTGTTGCGAAATACGGCTACGACGCGTCTGATGCCTTCGAATATCCATCTTCGGGCTGGATAGCTATCTCGACGGTTGTTCCACACGATATAGAGCTGTATGGAGAACTTGAATCAGAAGAAGATGAGGGAGAAGATGAGGAGGAGGACGACAAGATTGATGACGACGGTTCCTGCCACAGTATCAAGAGCACACCTCCCCCTCAGCAATCCCCTGACGAAAGCCTCGAAGTTCCCGATTCAGAACCTTCATCTTGCACGGCATCTCCTGTTGTTCTCTCCCGAACAAACAAGAACGCGCATCTCCCTGGCTCTGACGCAGCACTGAATGACGAGAATCCCATGCTACGACCTGCTATAGACCTTGATTCGGATGAGCTATGGAACATTGACGGTCTTGATGTGCATGCCGTCATGAAGAAGGGAAGTAGAACCAAATTCACGCCTCCGCAGGAAAAGAAGATTCTTCTCTGGATGAGGAAAAATGAAACAAGGGGCATCATGGGTCACGAGGAATCCTACAACAAGCTTATGACTGAGCTGAAGTTCGTGGGTCAAGGGCAGAGCAAGGAGGTCGAGACAGCTTTACGCCACAAGGTCAAGGGCAGAATCAATACCCTCTATGACACTCTTAAGAAACAGGGCATCGTCACTGATATCGACCTTGATACTGAGAGGTGGCAAGAGAATAATAAGATTGAATTTGCCGATTACACCGTTACGTGGCTAAGAGAGGGCTGGGATGGCACGATGGAAGTTCCGAGATCATGGTGGACGGGGACAGTTGAGTGGGATGGTGTACAGCGAGATACTGAGCCGGAACTTTTTACTGTCGAAGAGCCTCCGAAGCTATCGACTCCTCAAAGGCCAAAGAAGGGGCCTGCTCGGATCAATGTCACTTCTAATGCAGTCGTGGTCGATGTGCTGGGGGAGATCCAGCAATTTTGGACCAAGGAGATTGGTAATGCGAAGAGAGAAGCCGACATGAAGCTTGACAAGGATATTTGGGCGCACGACATGCTTTATGAGTCCGAGTGGAATGCTGCTACTGTCCAGGCACAGCATATTGAGGTCGATATGTCTAAGAAGATTTTGTTGGAGGGGCCTATTGATGTGCTAGAGGATGTTGTGGAAAGCAATCAGAACTCCCGCGCCGAAGATATGATCCGTAGCGTGTGGAATTATGGACTGCCGTCTGTCAGATTCACAGCTAGTCATGAATTTACTTCAGCAATTGTCACACCCGAGTCTGAAATTGAAGACCCTCTGATGGGTCTCTTATCGAGCTCCGAGCCCGAAGTTGACGAGCCCAAAATTCAGCATCAGATTCCCTCGACAACAGGCCGAGTACGAAAGCCCGTCCCAAGCGTCGAAAGTTCAAGGACTCAAGCAAAGTATGACGACGTCGAGACTGACAGAGAGGATACCGGTGCTGAGGATTCTGATGAGGACGACTCCGAAAACGAGGACGCAGCTAAACATGTCTTCGCTGGTAGTGAGGCCCTTGACCATGAGGAAGCAGGTCTTGAAGAAGACTCTGCTGAAGAAGATGGTGTTGAGGGAAACTATGCAGACGAAGAGGACAATGCCGTTGAAGAAGGTAGAATCAGCGACACAGAGATGAAGGATGTCGACTGCGAATCAGTCACGGCCCTGCAACCGATTCCGCCTTATGAGGTCATCTGTCTCACCTGCGATACATACCCGAAGTGGGCTTCTCAGCTTCGAGATCTTCTTTCTGCATACGATGCTTGGGGTGTCCTAACAAAGGAAATAAAAGCACCCGTCCCGTTCCCCTTTGCCGATGGAGTCGCTTTCGATTCAGAAAAAGTCAAGTACGACATGGCTGCAAAGAAGTGGAGAAGGAAGAGTGCTCTTTGCTTGGATTGGATGCTGCTTACTATGGGAAAGGAAGTTACGGATGCAGTTATACACGTTCAGGATCCAGTGAAGCTGTGGGCTCTTTTGAGAGATGAATTCGAGGTTCTGTAAATATCTGGATGTGATGTTTGATTTGAGTGTTGGACTAAGAAAGATGAGCGACCTTTGCGGCATTTTGAGTGAAACTTTGGCAGAAATTTCAGGAGCGGATAATGATGGGGATGCTGGAGAGCGTTGATGGTGTTTGAGGTAGTCATAACAATGCATCTGCGTGGATTTGTAAGAAGTGTCTGTATATGAAAGTGATTGCTCCTTCCGTCTCGCTTAATCTGGAAAACTTCATGAACTAGGACTGCCCTTACTTCTCATCACAAGAACTTCCGCATCCAGAGCCTGGAAAGATCTTGTAAATACCGTACACATGATCAAGACAAGGTCCCGAAAGCTCTGAAACATTCTCAGCACCGTATGGAGGTAAGCAAACATCACCTCAGGTTTTGATTAAGGTGAAGAGCCACACAAGAGTGTTGTATTTGCAAATTGCCAACCCTAAATCAATTATTTACGAAAGCCTTAATGTCCTGCGGACTTGAATGACCTCGATTCGTATGGCTTCGTGTTGGGGTTCTTGTTCTAGCATAACGTGCCGATTCCGGAGAATGCGTTGGAGGTGTATGGTACGAGTGAGAGTTTGGGAGTAAGACACGCGCTAGCTAGGACAGCCATAGTCCGCTGAGCGGAAGGGTGGAACCCATTACTGGACAATTCCTGGATAGAGAAGAGAGGGTTGAAGAGGAACCGATGACGCAGGAGCAGAAGGAGAGGGAGGCTGAGAGGTGCATTTCCCTTTTCAGATCAAGTGGTTGTTGGAGAAGCTAACGAAATGTAGGTTAAAGAGAACGGGCGTAATGAATGTCAAAAATCTGGTCGAGACGGCTTTTCGGGACGGCAGGTTTTTGGAGTTGGTGATGATGCTAAGTCGGAATAGGTGATTAGGGCGAAGTAGGTAGTAGCGTATATATGGGTGGAATGCTTCTGTATCGGGGTTGCATGGAAGGATGGGGGATGCATTTGGTATTGGGCCATTTGGGAAATTGAACTCTAGGAGAACTTTGGGGACTTGTAACATGCGATTAAGGAGTTGTATTCCTATCAGCAAGTTCACTATTGGAGGTACGTCTGAACCCCCTCCATCGTTGTCGGATCACTTCCTTCAGGCCGTCCCTCCACCACCCCTTTCTTCTCCCCTTCCCAACCGAAAAGTTTCCCAATAGCCCAAGTGGCAGCTGCACCGAAAGCCAATGCCCCACCGACCAAAATTGCTACCTCGCCATCACCGGTCGCAGATTGAACCTCCACCTGTGCCTGCCTTTTCTCTTCTTTCGGTGAAGCTTTCCAATTGAAGAGCGAGATGACGAGACTGTTGTTGTTCAGGCTGCCATTGCCGGAACCGCAGCCGTGGCCGACTGCTGGGGGGGAGTTGTGGTTATTGGAGATTGTCATTGTGAGGACAGGTGTGTGGGAGGGAAGATGTCACTGATTGGCTTTTCTTAACATGCAGAGCTATATCTATGAAGCGAAGTACTTACAACACGAGTGCTTGAGGAGCGCTATGCTTGGGTTGTTGTGTCGGGACGTCGGAAGGGTTGGAAGTAGTGCAAGGCTTTCTTCAATCGTCGGGAGTTTTGAGCTTTTGGCTGGCTCTTCTTAGCATGTAGAGCTATATCTTCGAGTTGAAGTACTTACAGTGCTCATGTTTGGGGAGCGCTGTTCTTTGGCTGTTGTGTGTGATTTAAGGTTGTGGAAGTCTATGTTCGCTGGGCGCTTGACTTTGGAGGGAACTCTTCGAGGCTGAAGATCTTCTATTTATAGGGCTCACGTGCAGTGCTATATCCGGTGGTAAGTTTCTTTAGGCGTTCATTTGGTTCATTTGCTGTATCCATTGTGAACAAGTTATTGAATTCTAAACGGAACAGATGGGTAGAAAGCTCAAAGGCTGAGTCGAAGCGGGGTTACTGACAGCGCTGGTGCCTTATTTTTTCATAACCCTCAATACAGCAGAATCTTCCCTTCTTGCTACCAAAAGAAGAACGCGAGATACATCAACGCTTGCTAGTAGAAAAGTAACTAGTCCACCACAGTAATTCAAACTTTGGGCTTTTGAGGTCGTCTCTGTCCGTTTCATCCAACTCATTCCCCAGTGCTCTCTCGTATATTCGCTTAATGACTGGTTGACACAGGCTTATGGAGCCGAACCAGGCAGTCCTGTAGAGCGTATAACCGGCAGTTATTCCAGTTGCAGCGATTAAGGACCCCCAAGCCACTTTTGCTCCCGTACTTCTGCCATGCTCTATCAGTTTTACCGCAACCGCCCTATAGCTCTCGTTAGCTTTGGAACGCAAAAATTGCCCCGCCTCATGATCAGGAGGCAGGGCTGCTAGGAACAGGAGATAACACACAAAATCACAATAATCCCATAGAATGTTGCTAACCCTTTCGATGATTTACTGGACATGTGGTCCAGCAAACCGTTGAGCAGGTCCAGCTCGTTTAGGAGGTTATCTCGAGCCGTTTTGAAATCCCATAGGGATCTAGGTACTTGGGCATCGTTCTGCGAAACTGTCAAGAAATCAGCAGAGCCCCGATTGCGAATGCCTACAGCTGAAAGACTCGTCGTACTGAGATCTAGGGATGCTGATTCTTCAGCTCCTCCTCCCTGCATTACGATCTCGCGATGGTGGAGGTATTGGTCTAAATGAAAGATTGCGGATCGCTTGGTCGACTCGAAGTGCCGCCATATATCCCTCTCGTTGAGGGCAGATAGATCTTCTGGTTGCTGGTGCCCCGAAGGCTGGCCATATGTTCGGTCTGCCGCGTGTACGCGTTGCTGGTCTCGCAACGCGGGGAGGAGCGCTCGTGACTCCTGCTCTTCGGCGTCGTGGCCTTCTAGATCATTTGGGTCTGACATGATGGTCGATGAGAATGATGAAGGAGAAAGTAGTCAGGCTGGAGGGAGTTGCGAGCACATTAAAACACGAGGAAGGGCTGCACAAGGCGTAGTGTGAGGTGTTCAATAGCGCGGGGTGTTTGAGGCACTAGGCTGGAAATAAATTGCGTTGCCGAAACTTCATAGCCAACCATCTTCGCTTGCCGACAACACGAAAATTTTTGTCGCCTTTGCAATGTAGAGAAAAAATTCAGAAAACCCTATAGATTACTATATTTGAGCAGAAGATTACGAAGATGTTATTGCCTTCTTTGATTTTTGTCGGCGTTGTGATGAAGTTTGACTTGGTGAGGGACGAACTTTTCTTTTGCTTTGTGTAACTGTCTTACTTTTCACTGTGGCGCCTGGCGTTAGGCATATTCCTCTTGCTTGCATTGGTACTTTCAGCGTGGCAGTGTGCCCATCTATCCGGCGGGCGGAGCCTCTGAGTGAGGCTGGATGGCAAAGCCTTACCAGAATCAAGCTGGAGTGTTGAGAGAAAGACTTTAACTCCTTCCCCTTTTCACTTCTCACCAGCATAAGGAGGTCGACAATCGAGATGTCATTGCCAAACCGCGGTAGAGTCACCTTGCGTCTTCAATACTGGCACCAAAGTCCCGTCGGAGAGTCAGCACAGCACCATGTCTTGCTACACGAGTTCATTAGAGATTATCTAGCCATTCTGGCTAGGGAGACAACGGGAAGGTATCCGTGGAATTCTCAGCTTGTTCGTCTTGAACAAGGCACTAACCGCCCTCGACTCTTTGTTCCAGTTCAAGTAAGTATGGACTTGATTCCTCAGTTTGCACGTAGCCTGGCCTAAGCCAACACTACACCAGGTCAACCTTGTGCATCGACACTATGCCCCTGACAATGCCGAAGCCTCATCACAATGCAGAGATTTATGGGCCAAGGTCAAAGCGCTCACTAGCAACGAGGACTTCCGCAATCTTTTTGGCAGCCCGATGATCTCCATCAATATATACCCGGTTGGATTGGCAGACCCTTGGGCTGCGGATTACAAGTTCGGAATGGTGGTGCAAAATATGGGCGTTGAAGCCCATCATATCGTTCATGTTGCAGAGAATCCACTGGCTTTTCTTGCAGATAGCGCGTGAGTGTCCTCTTCAATGTTAATGTTCGGCGGCTGCAGAATCCCGAGTATTGACATGACGGCAGAGTACTTGCAGCCGAGATCATTGCCCTTATCGTTAGGTACGCGGCACGAGCTACACAGGGCCCAACAGCTAGTGTGCAGAGATCCGCGCAGGACGAGCTCCGGAGAGTGGTCCAGATGTCGGAAGACGTTGGGAACACGGTGCGTGCATACGTCAGTTAACGAGATATCTCGCTGAAATCGTTCAGATGCAAAGGGCTTGGGAGTTATACAAAGACTCCCAAGTGACCGATGAAGACGCGGTTCAACGAATCTCAGAAGCGGCTGTGAAGGCCAGACGTCTGTTCGATCAATCTTATGTTGGCGCAGTATCCCGAGTCGACAAAGTTTGTAATAACGACAGTAAGTTGTCCATTGTTATGCTGTCTTGCTATGTAGCTCCGGTTACTAGCAACGCATAGAGAACTTGACTGACCCCTTTCAGACCCTACGGGAGAAGAAGTCATGGAAGCCATAGTAGCTGTCCGAAAAATGACGTTACTCTACGCTGGAGTGGCTGACGGTTCACGCAATATGGTTGCCTGCCTGAGGAGCAGGAAAAAGAGCACAAATATAAAGATAGGAGCTACAGCAGCAGTTGGTGGTGTGGCTGCTCTTTACGCGGCAGCATTTTTCTTCGGCCCTGCTGGATGGGCTGCCGCTGGTATTTTCAGCTGGGTGGCTGCCGCTGGGGCCAGCGGCGGTACGGTTCTTGCAGTGGGTGGCGCTGTAGGGGGCGCTGCTTCCGTTGGAGCGCTTGGCACCCTGGGTATAAAACCACTTTTGGATGGGGCTAGGTTCGAAAAGGGTAAGCTCTAAAGCGATTTCAATACCGTCGTGTCACTGACCAATGCCTTTGTGCAGTCGAGCAAGGGAGGCGGGACTTCCAGAAGCCAATGACGAAACTTCAATTCTACTTGGCAGCCGTGTGGCTGGAGAATATCTGGAAGATGAAATTCCCAAGTATATCGGACCGAGAGAGAGAGCAATACCTGGGAAGCCTTGGAGTGGATCCAATGTATTTCGGGGTGAAAAAGTATAAACTGGCTCAACTCAGGGACGCACTTGCGGAGTTCAAGTTGAGACATGCCGAAATGGTGGAGCACTTTAAGCATCTGTATAAGGACTTAAGGGTAACAGTCGAAGTTGAGTATCGAGAACCACAGTAACAACATGAGGGGTAAAGCAATCGGATAACAATTTCTCAGTAAGGAATGATATTATTTTTCTTTGGTAACGTTCATTGCTAGGCATTGGATGCGGATAATTTTGTTGATCTAAAATCATTTTTGAATGTGAACGCTTAAGAATACCGATGAGTGTGATCTCAATGTCCTCCTGGACGTCTGGTTGCGACCTCTATCTCTTGAGTCCCTCATCCTCTTTGACTCTTGCATGAAAATATGCACGAATATCATCAGCAACAAGGCCGCCCTTAATGGGAATAATGTTGTTATATATGAGCTTATTTACTTACTGCCAATTCAATATGTTCTTCCCCGCGACTTTTAACAAGGAGGTGGACCTCGGTCAACAGAGTGCCTAGGGGGCATTTCATCCATGACAGCAACCCATTGGTCCAGTCGCTTTTCCCCGTGTAGTATCTATCAAGAGTATCCAGTACAACCCAGGCGTCACCAAATGGCTCTATCATGCGGGAAAACTCCCGCACAATGAGTCCATCATAGGCCGCCGGCGTCCGTCTTCACCAAGTGAGAAGAGTGAGTCTAACTGCTTCTGAGAATTCTTCTGCTTGTATTAAAGTTGGCTTATGAGTAAGCAAATCATACTCTCTAGCGACTGCTCGCAGATGTCATTGAAGTCGAAGTAGAAATAAAGTACAGGTTGAGAGCAGGAATTAGTATTCCATGATGGCGGAGCTGAGAATCAACTTACCACATCCAGGGATACCACGAACCCATAGAAATGAACCAGTCTGCTCCTTCCACCTAGTAAATGCGTCGTTATGGAGGAACCACAAGCCTGAGCCTTTCTGGCGTTGCGTTAGCGCTTTATTATGATTAGTTGAGGAATCTGTGAGTGAAAACCAGTGTTCGATTTTGTCACGCATGTGACCCCTGCCCAAATTTTTGACGTTAACTTTTGTATCTTTGGTGGTGACTCGAATTTCATTCAAAACTTCTTCGACTTGGAGCTTGTCAACCGTATTATTTCTTACGGAAGCTTTGCATTAACTAACTACAAGAAAGAATATTATTGCTTCTCTTCTCGGCCTCTACCCTGGTAGGCGGGACTTGGCGAAGAAAGTTCCGGGCTATAGCATCCTTTATCAATGAATTTACTAAAGCTATCAAACTATAATAAACTGCCGAATTATCTGTATCTTTGGTTTATTAAAATAGTAATATTAAACTTAATAAATTATTATTACAAATTATTATAAAACTTACTTGATTTTTTTAATAAATAATTTTATTAAACTGTTTATAAAAGATTTATAAAATAGAATTTTAAATTTTTTTTCTATTTACGAGTTTTTTATAAAATAAAAATATATTAATTTTTTATTTATAAATATTTTTATAAGCTTTATAAAGCCCTTATAAAAAATGTATAAATTGTATAAAAATATAAATATATTTATTAAAATATATTAAAAATTAATAAAAAAAATATTAATAAAAAATTAATAAAAAAATTAATAAAATAATAAATATTATAAAATAAATATTATAAAAAGTAAAAATATAATTATTTTATATATTTATAAATTATATAAAACTTTATTTAAAAAATTAAAATATAAAATATCGAATTATTTAATACATTTTCAATTTAATTATATAATTAAACTAGTTTTAATTCGAAACGATAACGTTAATTTAGTTTTATATTATTATAATACGCGATTTAAATTAAAATTATATATTTATTTTAAATTAAAATTTTAAATATCGAGTTTTTAAATATTAAACTTTTAAATATTAAATTTTCGAATATTAAAAATCAAAAGTCGATTTTTTTATTATAAAAATAATAATCGGTAAAATATAATAAAAAAAACATTTAAATTATAAAATAATATTTTAATTAATTAAAATTAAACGTTTTATTTTTAATAATATAAATCAAGTAAATTGCAAAAATATTAAAAATAAATATATTTAAAAATAAAACGTTTAAAAATAAAAAGTTTAAAAATAAAAAGTTTAAAAATATTTAATTTGTTTAAAATTAAAATATTATAAATTATTTATACAAATTTATTTTTCTTTGGAGCTTTATAAAGCTTTATAAATAAGAGACTATTTTTAGTCTTTTACTTATAAAGAACTTTTAAAAAAAAACTCTACCCAGACCCATCCCATGGAATGGGGTTGGAATGGGGCTTCACGCTTTATAGTGTTTTTCCGAGCAGCTTAAACTCCACTTCGATATACCCTGTCGCTACTTGAGTCTAATTGCTTGTAATTCTTCCGCAGCCTTGGCCTCTTCTCGAAAATGCTTGTGATAGCTTCTTCAAGCCAATGGCTCTCGATCTCATACTGGGCCTTGAATCCATTCACAGCGGCCCGCAGGAAAATCAGCGGCTGGTTCAAGAACCCAATTAGTCGGAAGCTCTAATCTTGTATCGTTTTGCCAAAATCATACTAGAACACATCACCCTTGCCATCGCGAGGAGCGTTGACAACGGTATCGCCTAGACGAATGTCATGCTTTCGACTTAGTGCACTGCTACCGATGCCGACCATTAGACTGATTCTAGCTTTAGGGAAGCTATGTAACATATCTCTTGCGACGCTTGCTGTAGAGGCTAGCCGTATTCCCCGTCTGACATGACAGCGATGACAATAATGTGTTTCCAAATCTTGTCTAATGTATAATCGTTGTTGTCGTTAAGTGATACATTTCCGGCCCTTCGTGCTTTTCGTCAAGAAAAGCCTACGCGGCGACGTACTCTGTACTTATGGCGCAGATACAGTCGACGGCGTAGTCGTTAGGGTTCGGCGTGCTCGCTCACGGAGCAATGGGTGGATGGCCGGTCGGACGTGAAAGTCTATTCGGCTCGGATCAACTAGTACTGGTCGGGTTTACTTGTCGGGGGATGGGTTTCCCACTAAGGATTCGATCGCCACAGCGCCATAGAAATAAAGCCAACTGCTCATTATCACTGATAGATGAATCCCAGCAAAGGTGAAGACCGATGTGTACTCCTGTTGGGCCACAAGGAATAGATGTAGGAAATGTGAAGAATTCGAACCCCGGTCTCGCAAGGTGATTTCAACTCAGCTGCGCATTCAACTTCGAGGAATTTGGTAATCGGCAATTGGGGCAAACTCTCAAACTCAAACTCAAAAAGGAAGGGCTCGAAACATCGGAGGAAGCCAGGTATGTCGCCATCGGACACCTCGGGCAGGCTCGCAATCAGCCCAATTTTGGCAATGCTGGCGATTTCGAGAACTTGATCTCTCATGCGAAAGCTATGATGAGATGAAAGAACGGGAGCGCTGGCGCGAGGATTTGGGGATTTGTGCCTCGAATGCCCACCTTGGTAGACAAGAGGCGGAAGAGAAGCTATGCAAAGCTAGAGAAAAGGGAGACAGGAAGAGGAAAGAGGAAGCTCAGGCCCAAAAGAAGTTTAGAGATGTGGGTGTTTGTGCTGTATGATTTCAATGTATTAATCAGAACATGAGATACTGATGTGCGGGGGGTAGTTATTTCATTTCAAACTCTAAGCTAGGAGTGTGGGGCGTTTTGAGTGAGCGGAGATGCAGTCTGTCATTTGTTAATGCCTCCGGGATTTCATGAAATTGCATCAACGGTTATTAAATGAATCTGGGTTCTGATATCATTCTGTCTTGCGTATTCAAGCCAAATGAGCATTAAGAGTGGGGAACAAATCATCAAATGGAATTTCAAGCTGCTAGCTACTGCTAAATATAAGCATTTTTAACTTTTTCTATAACCGTAAATGTACCCTAATCTATAGGAAACAGAGCATTGGGTCTTGTGGAGGTGTATAGAGAGAAGTTTTAAAATCAGAACACAATAATATAACCCAGAGAGCCTACTCGTACCCAAATATCAACATGCATCCACCTTTCCGCGTTAGATGTAGAACATCGCATCGCGCACATTCTCGTGTATTCGTACGTCATTCGGATCTGCTACTTGTCCACCTCCGCCACCTGCTCCTGATACCACGCTGCCCGCTGGTGTGGCTCCGGGTGTGGCATCATATAGCTTGCTTAAATAGCACCTAGCCCTTTCACAAACGAGATCCGCGTAATAGGCAGCGGGGCAAATACTAACGGCCTTAGTAGCGCGACCGAATAGGTAGCACATATTGTGCGTCAAGTCCTCGAGGACATCGGCGGCGTTCTGGAAGGGAGGTTGCGCCTTCCGGCTCAGGAAGATCTCATCTAGGACTGTGTGATAGTGCGCAGGACGTGCGGTTCCTTGGAGGGCAGTATGAGCTTGGAGGAAGAAGTCCCAATTCCGAGCTTCCGTGACACCCCGGTCGACAACGGTGCCATTCTGAGGATTCGAGGAGCGGTCTGCGTCTTCTTTCCTAGTTGGATAAAACCGAGTGTTGTGGCGTTTGCCAACAATGATGATGGACATTCGGGGAAGCCCCTTCTTGGAATCGCTTGGTGGGTAGAGTTCTTTGCACGCCTTTCTGAGGAGAGGTAGCTCTTGGTCAAGAACGATTTCGTATTGCCCTTCGGACACTCCATCACGGTAGATCAAGATGTTTTCGGGGTAAGTTCCCTTATTCTTGGTCGCCCACAGACGAAGGCGTGACTTGAGCATACTGTCCAGGCCAGAGACCATCTCTTGTTTCGGGGTCTGGATTTGGAGGTCTGCTGGCCATTGTCCGAGCCATTTGTCTACAGAAGCCACGATTCCTGCGACGCTTGGAGTGTTCGATGCCGAGCCAGGTGAAGGGTGGGTAACGTCGATACCCACGACCATGGTCTTCCCTTCCGCGATAATGCCGATCTTGTTATTATCCAAGTACTGGTTTCGTCCGCCGAGTTTGAGGTTGAACTTAAGCGCAACATTAGCGTGATACTGGTCGTTGGCCTTTGCAAATTTCGGGGCTAGGGTGCAGACGTTGAGAAGCCCCTTTTTGACATCGCACACGAACTTGACGCGGTTGTAAATGGATGAATCAATATGAGGTATGATGACAAGAACCAACTTTGGCGGAGGGTTGGTGGGATGGCTGACGAATCTATGGAAAGCTGCATCAATATCCGCGTCAACATTGCTAGGGTTCAAGCTAATGCGCAGACCAGGGGTGTAATTATCTACGTCGACGCCGAGTCTTCTCAGTTTCTGTTGGAGTGCGTTCAACGTGACACCTAACTCCTGCGCATTTCTCCATGCGTCGGGCGACCTCGGCGACGATATGAGGAGGTATGTCCAAGAAGAAAGCTTCGATCTTGTCGAAAATTCAACCTCTTGCATATTCCAGCTGGCAGATCGAGTCTGGGCGGGTTTGCCATCTTTGTATCGAACATTAGGTCCCGTCAAGACCCGGCCAGGGACGGCGATAAGCTTAGGCATTACAGCGATGTCAAACTCAGCCTGACAAGGTAAGTGTTCCCTCTCAATACCAACGCAGGTCAACTCACAAGTGTAGAATTTACCGGTGGTTCTATGCCAAGAAGTCGAGCGCCATTGGTGACAATTGATCGAGCATTTGTAGCCGGCCTGCGCACTGCAAATCGTATCATTTGTTGCGTTTGACCTGGAGTTAGCTTCGCACCGCTGGCCTGGCCAGGTAAAACAACGCAGACATCTGGAGGCAAATACGAAGGGTTCTGCCGGGTTCCGACATTGACAACAGGCATGCTGGGATCTGTCACAGTGATGCCGTGGGCTGGTAGATGCGTTAACCATGGTTTCAGATCCACAGGGATAGGCGGACACCTTACTTCGTTGGAAGAAGTCATAGACGCTGATATAGCCGCCGCCAGCTGGTTCAGGTCCTTCTTTGACAGGCTTCTTGCCCTTCTTACCTTTCTTTCCAGCAGAACTTTGCTGAGTTCCACTCGATTGGAACGTACTTGGTTGTTCTCTTGGACTGCCGAGGTGAAATTTTACCTCTTTCGAGCCGGCAGCAAACTTGGGCACGATGGGAGGGTGCTGTAACCCATGGCCATCTCCAGGCATTGCCAGACCCGTGATAAGCTTTATTCTGGGTATTTCGCGACCTTCTTTATTCGTCTTGATAATGTGTGTCAACCGGACGCGCAGTTTCGTCAAAAAAGTGGCAAGTTTGGCCATGTTTCGGTCGTTGTGACTTAAGTATGCAGATATTAACGGGCCAAGGAGACCTTCTTCGTAGCATGCCACATGTTTCACCTGGACGTTTAGTAGGATACGGCAGGTAGCAGACCGAACGCTGACGAAAAATCCTCTGATGGCCTGAAGCCCTCCTCCAAGACTCATCGTCTCAGATGCAGCTGGGGCTAGTTCGAAGTGCTTATTTGCACCCACAGAGAATATGTTGGAGGCGGACTTTGGATAGTGTCCCATGACGATGTTGAGCGCTTGGATGATCTCGTCCTTGGATCCAAATAGGGCGCTTGCATGGCTGGAAGTTAGATAGTCCATGAGCTCAGAAACTGCGAGTGTACCTGTGCTTTGGAGACGCAACCTATAGGTTTTGGCATTTGGTGAGGGTTCGTCTTCGTCTTCCGATCTGTACCGCACAAGGTATCCGTCTTCATCGATAGGGAGCTCCGATCTACAAATCAAGTTTGACTTGTAGTCTGTTGCAATACCGTACTTGTGTTCAGAGAAGTGTTCTTCAATAAGGAGCTCGATGACCCTCTTCGTTTTTTTGCCAGTCGGTACTCTTCCGACTCCATCGTCCACGGGTATGATCTCGATGCTGTAGCGAAACAATATCAAGTCCTTGTGCGTTACCATCTCAAAGTAATTCGCCCACAAAACTACCTCCTTCCCTTGTGTTCCGTAACCAGGCCTTTGAGGCAAACGCGTTTCGAGAATGGGTTTCTGAGGTGCACTACCCTTGAGCTGGAGAGGTCTTACAGTCTCATTCTCGATCTTTCGCACTTGGGCATTATGTTGGGGATGCTCGCCAGGGCCGTGGCTGGGGAAACGTCAGCCGGTGTCAGTGGCTACATTTGATCAATAGAGCTGCTCACGAGAATACCTCAGCTTCTGCAGGACCACCACGGCCGCCTCGTCCAAATCCGCCGCGAGAACCTCGACCACCCCGACTTTCAAAGCTCGCGACCTGAAACTGAGAGCCACGACCACGACCACGATCGCTTGGAGGTCTGTCTCCACGTCCGCGACCACGGCCAGGTTGGAATTGCTGTTCAGACATTATGCAAGAGCAGGCCGAAATTAAAGCTACACACGTATGTCTGATCAAATTAATTTATCATTTGCGCTGGAGACGAGGCTCGTTCTTAACCCTGCGTTGACTTTACGTTATTGTGGATTCTCTTTTTGGCTGGCGCCTTGACTTAGCGTGGCGGACGACAATTGGCCTAATCGCTCAGCAATTATCATAGCGACGTATTCTTTTATACTAGTTGAATGTATAAGTGCGCGTTAAACCGAGTTTTTTATATATTTTAATATTAATATTAATTTAATTTAATATATATATATATAAATAAAATATAATTTTAATTAAATCGAATTAAGCTATTATTACTACATCGCTAGATACTCTAGCATAGAACTTGCAATATTTTATTTTCCTAATATATTAGGCTTCACAAAGTGTGCCCCGCATTCTCTACCTAAACCTCCATCGACAACTAGACCTCCGTCGATAACCAAACAATTCTCTACATCAAGCTTTACATTGCCGTAACTAGGTCGTTTCACGCCCCAGACATGCCTGAGACGTCGCCCCAGTGTGGTAGTCGATCGAGCGGCTTTCTTCGTCTTCCACTAGAGATCCGCGAGAAGATCTACCTCCACCTCCTCCTCCGCAGTGCTGTCCTCGTGCAGTATCTCAATTTCGAAGTCGGCCCGTGGATTATGTCGATGTGGGAAGACCCTGAATGGCTAGCCTTTGATGACACAGAGGACATTATCCCGAAGAGGAAAACCGGTATTCTCAGCGTGTCAAGGCAGATCAGCGAGGAGGCTTTAAACGTACTATACGGACGCAATCTATTCATTGTAGCTGTTCATGGCGGCGCCCATGACAAACTCCTCAGGTTTGGAACTGCCAACATACGGCGCATCCGCTACTTGAGACTTGTCGCACAGCCCATGGGAATTTGTTTCCCGGAGCCTATGGAATTCAACTCTCAGCTCTGGACTCCGCTCCTTACCGACCTGAGCCAGCTTTGCCTCGTCCTGCAGCAACCACTACAAGCTGGGGGCGGCTACAATGCGCCTACTCTTGAGGAGGACATGCGGGAATGGATCGCTTGGCTAGAGCCCATTTTACGATACCTCGCTCAGAATATTACGGAGACAACCATTGTTGGAATTGATGATAACGACTTGGCGGAGACGGGCGAAGTTGTGCAGAAATACTTTCGTTATGGTTATAAAAAGGTACAGACTGTGACTGGAGACAAAATCTTTGAAAGAGGGGAATTCTCGTGGGAGTCTGGGTACTGGGATGATGACGATGGTGGCATGAACTTTGCAGATGGTGGCATGGGCGACGATTGGTCAGACTAAGGCGAAAATGTATGGTAATAAACTTATGCACATGGCGAACTGCCTGTTGCCTGCCAAACTAAAGAGACCCTACGCGTACAAAGGAAACCGTTGTCCAGGAAGGTCGCCAAGGATAGGATCTCTGCTAGTATCCATTCGATTCCTACTTCCGAGTCCTTTGTCTCGATTCACATCAACTAGCTTTCTAGATAGAACTTGGCCAAGAGCTTATTACTGAGTTTGTGGACGTAAAAGAGTTCGGTTCCTCTGAGAGGGGTCGCCTCACTGAACACCTCATAGCCTCCACAATTCAAGATCATGAGAACTATCTGAGAGTTCTCAGTTGGCAAGGTTCAGCATATGCAACTTCAACTTATATACGAAGTTATTAAATTTATCCTTAAACTCGGCGGCAGAGCCATTGTGTTGACGAAGACGGCAAAGTGTAGGCGAGCCTGTCGCCCTAGCTTTTTATCCTCTCGCTGTGCTCAGGTCCTGTTCAGAACCGGAAGACTCGGGAAGTAGTCCGATTCTGTCCTTTCGCTCGCGTCGGAAGTAGTTGGCTCACTCGAAATTCGGCATGATTTGTCGGCAACGTACTTCTCGAAGGAGACAACAACATCTCGAAATCCATACTGGCAGCCTGTTGTATCGAGAATCTATGCCTCATTGGTCAATAGTCGTCCCACTTTTAACACTGTGTATGGTAAATCGCTAGAGTCTGGACGAGGAACGAGCTTTGTTGGAATCCGCAGCTTTCCGAGATGGAGGTCTAATACTTCGATAGTCGAGGCTGCCCCTACCTGAATGTAAACCCTAGCTTACCCAAGTTATAACCTTCGGGTGATGCCTCACCTTTAAAAAACTTCCGGGCAAGACGACCTAATAGCGCCATTGCCGCTGTGCATTGATTACTCGCAAAAACTGCCCCCTTATACTCGATATTGGTGGTAATCTGCGCCGAATCTTAACCTGGGTTACTTCTAACACGGGTGGTCAATATCGCCCCTTTATTCAAGTACTATTCACTTTTTACTTAGGTTGCTTAATTACGTTTTTATTTTCCCTTTTAGTAACCAATCATAGTTTTCTTCTTATTCGGTTTTATTATATAAAAGCTTTCAATTTTATATAATTATATTTAAAAAAAAAGAAATTAAATCGGGTTTTAAAAAATTTAAAATAAATTTTTTATAATAATTAAAAAATATATTTTTATAAAAATTATATATTAATATAAATTAATTATATATTTTAAATTATAAAATTTATATTAAAAAATAAAAATTTAAAATACGAAAATTGTAAATTAAACGAAGTAATTAATATATAAAAAACTTTATTTTAATTAATTATTTGATTTTATTATTTAATTAAAGTTTTTATATAAACGTTTAAAAAAAACAAATAAAATAATTATAAAAATATTAAATCGGTCACGTTTAAGTCTCTCTCTTTGCAATTTATAATTTATAAAACTCAATTAAAAATTAATATATTAATAGGTTTCATTACTTTGAAAATTCAAGGCGCGTGATTGTTGATTAAGTTAAAGGGGCTGGTTCTGGCTACTAGTCTAATTATGGCATCCAGAGGACAAGCAATGATCTACGTTAGTCCCTATGTTCTTATTTAGATACATCACTTGGCAAAGTGTTCTCCGTTGGAACAGTTCGATTATATTTTTGATCTAGCGACCTCGCCCAAGATTCCAACGACATAATCTTGATAACCCTCAAGATCAAGTAGATCCTTCCATTTCCCATCTGCTGCATGATGAAACCCGCCCTCGAGACACGCCATGACAGCTTTGGAATACGATTCACCCATCAAATGGCTCAGTCGCGGGACATACTTGTAAACCAGCATCTGCCGAAAGGCCTCCGGATTTGACGTCATACTGCCAGATTTCTGGGTGAACTGGTCGACGAAGACATTGAGTGTTGACCAGCTGCCAAGCTCCAAAAGAAGAAGCCCCAATGCATAATAATCATCCGATGCTCGGAAGAATCTCGCCCTGGTTGCATAGTCTGGATGCAGTGAATAGTTGGCAATCACTCTATCTTTCTCACTTGACTGCGTCTCGGTATAGCTAGTGTCCACTATGGGTCGGGAGGAACAGAAGTCGACTAAATACGGCCTCGACATGATGTTCGGTAGAGATATGGAAGCCTTTAAATTGGGGTTTACGAAGAATAATAGGCTCCTAGAACATATGCTCTTGTGAACCCATCCCGCCATATGAAGTTCCTTGATACTATTGGCGATTTTATACGCCAGCTTGAACCTTTCCCCCAGTGGCACCTCAACAAGGTTTCG
Organism: Acephala macrosclerotiorum; assembly: GCA_014904845.1. Taxonomy (NCBI): domain Eukaryota; kingdom Fungi; phylum Ascomycota; class Leotiomycetes; order Helotiales; family Mollisiaceae; genus Acephala; species Acephala macrosclerotiorum. Next base: position 45,933 of record MU119544.1, read on the forward strand.
ATTGCGGATAATTTCGTGAAGCGTGATAGGTGTGAAGTCGCCACCATATGTATGGGCGGGAAATGCGAATACAAACCCGTAGCTGCCATAGCGAGTTGAACCAGGCTCTGGTATTCCAGTATATCCAAGACATTCCAAGCTCAGAAATTCTTCGTGCCGAGAACAGTATCGCAAGATGCTCGCCTTTCTGCGCATTCGCTGTTGTTGATCCGCAGTTGTCATGCTTCTCCATTTCTCTCCCTGTGGGATAGATTCAACTAGCACACGGTCTTCACCACGATTGTAGGCTACAAGCCAATCTCTCAGGATAGTCCTCTTGTTGAGACTTTCAAACGGTATGAACATAGGCTCCAAAATCTCTTGGGCATCCGCCTGCTTGTCGCTATCCTCGGCTAAATGCACACTTCCTTCTCTCATTCTCGTAAATATTTCAATATCGGCGTGCTGCCAAGGCGCTTTCGACGATTTGCTAACCTGAATAGCGATGGAATCTTGTATCCATGAGCTCCTAACCCTTTCTTGCAACTGCCAAGGAATGCTGTGACATAGGATATCCAGTGAGCCGCAAAACTCCTCGTCCACAGCGGTACCTTCAACGTCTAAACCTTCAGCAGCGGCTGGAGTCTTTCCCCTTTGAGCTCCCTCCAGCATATGTATGAGAATCTTACAGAATCGGTCGTAATTATCGCTGATAATTTCGAGGTAGTCAGGAGGTGGGTTGGTCCCCAGGAGGCCAAGGGACTCTGCCCAGGCTTTCAGACGACAGAGTAGGAGTGGGCTAACTGGGGGTCGCCTGGACTCTAATTTTTGGTCTGTAAGTTGAGGAGTAACATTCAAAGTCGACAAGACGTCATTCAAGAGTGCCCGGACGCATATGAAGGAAAGGGTCTTTCGAACATCTTTTGTTTTAGGCCGACTGCCAGGATCGACGGCAAGCATATCTCCAGCCAGCCTTAAGAGATTCTGGAGTTCGGGACTCTTGGTGGACTTTGTAATATCGCTGGCCCAGGAGGCTACTGAGAGTCTGATACTTTGGCCGGTAAAAAAGTAGCCGTCTTTCATGTTTGGTCTGAAAGCGTTCCCGCGACGTAATTGTCGGAATCTCTCCACACCCTCAGAGCACTCATCAATGTAAGCAGCGACCTCGTAGAAAAGGCATCCAAGACTCCATATGTCCAGTGCGCGACCCACATGCTGTTGCTTCAAGTCATTGCCATCAAGACATTCTGGGCCCACATAGTCACCTAGACCAGCCTTCCATCTCGTCTGCGAAGCTTCATTCTCATCCTTCAAACACGCGAAACCGAAATCTGCAAGAAGGAATGTTTCAGAATCAACAAGAATGTTTTCAGGACGAATGTCATGATGGTAACCGATTCTTTTGGGGCCTTTATCTCCATCATAGCGCTGGAGGCTGCAGTTGTGCACCATCTCAAGGGCTGAGGTTACGCCTTGCAAGCCCAAATATATTCTTGATATGTTCTTGAAATATCCAGGGCGGTCGGTAAGTGTAAATATCTTTGCCAAGTCCATCTCATATCGTGGGAAGAGGAGATGCTGCCGGCCGAGATGTGTAAATGACGCTAAGAAATGGACAACGTTTGGATGGCGCATGTAGCCAAGTATTCGCAGACATTCCTTCTCACGTTCCAACAGCCCGAGGGCTTTTGGGGACGACATACGCGATGTATGAAGGGTTTTCTTTACCAGAGTAACATCCTCACGCTAGCAATGGAAGTCACTATCAACAACCACATACCGCGAAAAAGAAGTATTATGAGAGCTGACTTACACTAATGGGATAGCATGCTTGCATTGTTGCAGGAAGTGAAACCTCATACACCTCCGCAAAACTCCCTTCGCCGATCTTTCGCTCCACCTTGAATGGCAATATCTCCTCATCGCGAAGAACAAGATGGTGCATATTGCTAGAGGTGAGAAATTGGCGGGGCAAGAATTCCCACTGAGCATCCATCGCAAATTCTAAACCATAGGTACCCATGGCGCTCTTTGCCAGGGCAATATCGAAGGGGAGAGCATGATCCAACGCTTCGTGTTCCACGCAGTCCATCAATCTGTCCTGCCAGCCCTTAGAGACGAGGATAGCGAGGACTATCCTGCCGTCATTAAAGACTTTTTCGGTCACTTCTGCTCGTTGGAAGTCGGGCACAAGACACTCCCGTACGGCTTACGCCACTTCATCCTTATCAAGTATATCTCTAATATCGTGTGGGTTAACGAAAGTTCGGTTGTCCGCCGTAGTTAAACGTAAATGGTTGATTTTAGCGCGCAAACCATTAATTGCGATGGTCATTCTGGCTTATTAGAATCAAATATTATCTGCGCCTGGGACAGAGTCTGAACGAAGAATTGAAGTGGAGATGCCTTTGGATTGGTACATGCGCCTTGGATGCCCGATATCCAAGAGCAGATCGGGCATCAACGGATAAGGCGAGGCTCGCCCCGTTAAATAGCACTCAAGCATCTCACCGCCACCAAAAGACCGGCGGGCTCCGCCACTAAGTTCTAAATATAGACGCGTTATATTATCGATGCACAGCTTCGCGGGGTCAAAGCCTTTTCTCCTCTGGCAACACTTTCATCCTTGTGCCTCCTTTCAAACTCTTCCTCCCTCATGCTCTTCATGCCCAATTGCCGTGAAAGAAATGCGACCGACCCCCAGCAGAGAAGCCGAGGCAGAACATACCAATCATTTATCTACTACATGGGCTCCGGCATGGCAAAAAATAACCCTCGAAAGACTCAGTCGGAGTTCAATGACGCTCTTTGTTGACGGCGATTCCCCAGTATGCCGCATTGAAGTCCGGTCATTAGTAGCCGCGTTTGGTATGGCCATAATTTAATATGATACTCTAAATTTACATGAATACTGTCCAAAAAGGCTAACTGGACAAGGGATCACTTCATCCGATATAATCACCATAAAAGAGCTAAAAAGCCAGCTGGTTGTGCCCTTTTACTTGCCGTTGCATGAAGTCTGCCTTTTACTGATCGATATAATTATTAGAATAGCCAATGCAAAGCGGTTTTCTTGTATGGCTCGACCATGCCTCGCCAATAGTATCTTTTGCAATTTACTGACCAACCAGTTTCATCTCTCGCCGGAACTCCTGGACCCGCTTGAGAGCCTCTTATCTCATGCTACAGTCTATTATCGAGCACCATGGAATTTTCTCTAAATTCATTGATATCATTCTACGATTTGGAAAGCGCGAAACTGACGACGGAGAACAATACTACGGTTTGAGATATCGCCAAGAAAATCTGAGTTTGGCTGGCCGTGATAATTATGAAACGTTTGGTAGGGCTTCTGCTGTATATGCCTTCAGCCGTATCTAACAATAAAAAGAGATTTGCTACACGGTTAGCTATGTGGAGCCAAACGGCAGGAACTTTGGCAACCCTTGGTCTTTAAGGCAATGTGGCTTATATCATCAACTCCAGTGCAGGCAGCTTACCTCCTGTTGGATAGGTATATTCAATCAAGGAGAGATGTACGAGACGCTGAAAGGCGAACTTCCCGCATACTCTGGTAGCCCTAATGGGGAATGCGTCACACTACATCCTTTGGACGCTCATGTCGCTCTGTTTCAGCAATTATGTTCCTTCCATTGGGATGATTATATCAGCGATATAGGGAAGGAGATTGCACTAATTGTAATGGTGATACTCCTTTCCCTTGAGGGTTTACTGACCTTTCGCACGGTTTTAGCATCAATCTGTATCTTTCTCCTCACAAGATCATTTACAAAAGTGTCTTAAAGTCCGTGAATGCCAGAGAATTACCACGGTGCTTCGACAACTTCTTGCTGCCGAAGTGGCCCTCGACGGTAACATGGAGACAATATCCCTTCTTCTGCATCACGGAAAGAGATTGCACCAGATAATACAAGTCTCCTCCGCCGTCGCTGATAGATTTAAAAACGAACTGCAACAAGTTCGGCACCGACTCTTGGGGCATAGGCGGGAAATTAAACGGCATACTACGTACAGGGCCTTTTAATTGTTAGCGCACCGAGAATTGCCACAA
>MU119545.1:0-23070 GCA_014904845.1 Acephala macrosclerotiorum
AATATAAAATATAATAAATAATTCGCGATTTCAAATAACGAAAAAAAAATCGATTTTTATAAAAATTTTATTTTAATAATAAAACTAATAAATTATAAAACTATTTTTGTTTTTATTATTATTTATAATTAAAAAATTAATTAAATAAATATAAAAACAATTTTTTTTTACAAAAATAATAATATTGAAATTTATATCGATTTACTTATTAAATATAACGTCTTAAAAATTATTAAATTAAATAAAACTTTATATAATTTTAAATAATTATTTTATATATAATACAATATTTTTACTAATTTTTTTTCGAAATAAAATTTCAAATTTTTCAATATTAATATTTTTATTTTTTATTAAAAAAATATTATTATTATTATTTATATCGACAATTTTTTTTATTACTAATAGTTTACAAGAAAATATTAATATTATTAAAAAAAATTTATTTTTATTTCTATATATTCAATTTCGATTTATATTACTTTTATTTAAATATAAAAATTATTTGAAATCGTTTTTATTGTTTTTTTCGTTTTTTACAAATTATTTATTTTTAATTTTTTTTTAAAAAATAATAATATATTAATTTATTTTATTATTAATACTCTAATAAAATCAATAATTTATTTAATTTTAATCAAAAAAAACTATTATATATTGCTTTTTTTTTCGATGAATATATTAATTCGCGATCAATTTTTTTATATATATTATACTCGATATACGATTCAATTTTATTTATATCGTTTTAATCGTTAATCGATTCGTTTTAAACTCGATTAAAATATATATAAAAACGATAAAAAAAATGTTTTAATATATTTAAAATATATTTAATATATATTTAATTTTTCAAAAATCGATTTAATCGTTTAAAAATTATATCGATTTTAATTGAATCGATAATCGTAATATTAAACAATCGATATTTGATTACGTTTTCAATATAAAATCGATAATTATTAATTGATTTATTAAATATCAATTTATAGTCTTTTTTTATCTTATGAAATCGAGTATATTAAACAAATAAATACAATCAAAAAAAACTATTTAATTACAAAAAATTTTCAAGTAAATTAATTTTAGCAATTTAAGTATTAATATTATTATTATCTACGAAAACAATTAAAATATTATTACATTTGCAAAAAAATTTTAATTCTATATTTGAATAAAATATATCGATATTTAATATTATTTCGTTCGTAAAAAAATTATCGAAAAAAAAGTAAATTTGAAATATATTTATACGTTATAACAAATTACGAATAGATTAATAAAAGTACTATTAAAAGAATCGTTTTAAAAATTTCGAATAATTGTAAAAATCGAATAATTTTTATAATCAGAGAAAAAAATTACTTGTTATTAATTGATTATTTGTAAATTGATTCGATTTTGATTCGAACGTATTCGATTACAATATCGATTTTGTTTATATCGTTCGAATAATCATTGTATAGAGTACTTTAAATCAAAATAGAATCTTTGTTTGAAATCTTAGTTTTTATTATCGATATTTTAATATTAATTTTTATCGCTTTTTTTATTTATCGTTCGTTATTTTTCTATAGACTTTTTTTTTATATAGTTTTGATTATAGTTTATCGAAAGTGTAATTAAATATCGCATGTAGTATGTAAAAACTCCTGTATTCGCTCGTTTAAAATATGTAAAAGTGTTCGATCGTGTAAAAATGTCAAAATAAGACTTTTTCTATTTTTTCTGTATATAAAAAGACTTCGCCCTTTTCACATATCAATAACCAAAAAAAAAAGAAACAATAAATACTCATTTTATACTTTCTAACAGATTAAAGTGCTCGTAAAGCGTTAGCGTATCGTAAGAATTACTAGCGATAAACTATTATTAATATAATAACTCGAAAGTGTATCGTAAGTTCGTAAACGTCGTAAACGTTATAAACGCTAGCGTAGACGTTAATATAAACGTAGAAAAACGATAACGAAATCGAGTCGAATTAATAAAAAAATAATAATCGAATAATAAAACTTAATATAATAAAATATTATAAAATCAATTAATTTTTTTCGAGTTAAAACGATAGTAATATATAAAAAATAAACGATTGTTTAAATTTATATAAAAAATATAGTATATATTAAATATAAACTTAAAATAGTAATATATCTCGAATTTCAACGTAAAAAAATACAAAAATAAAAATTTATAAAATTAAATTCGATTGTTTAAAATAGTAAAAATTGAAAATCACTTTAATAAATAATTAATATTTTTTAAATAAACGTTTTTATATAAAATCCGTTAAATTTTAATATAATAACTTGTTTCGTTTATTAAAAAAAACTACTTTTTTTTAATAAAATATTCAAATTATTATAAATCGATAAAATATTATCGTAATTAGTAAATTTAATAAATTATTATAAATTCGAGTTTAATAAAGTCTTTTTTTCTAGAGTAAATAAACTACGTAAATTATTCTTTCGAGAAATCTAATTAAAAAACTTTATATTACTCGAATAATTAAATAAATTTATTTGCGAATCGTTATAAAATATTATAATTTAATATAATCCTTTGATAAATCTATATATATTTTCTACTCGTAAATATATTTATAAAACTCGATTATAAAAGTGATCGAAAAAGTAATTAATTTACTCGATCGTACGATCGCAAGTTCGTAATTATCGTAAGTTCGAATTTCGTAGAAAACTCGAAAACTTATAATCTATTGTTAAAAGAACGGAAATTTCTAGTAGTTTTCTTTGTATAATTTCGAGCGTCGTAACGTGTTCGAGAAATTATTTAATCGAGTTCGAGTCGTCGTAGTGTGCTCGAAAATTTGTTAATCGAAAAAAGTTTAATATATCGTATTAGAATCGAGAGTTTTTAATAAAATCTTTGGTAGTTTTTTCTTTTTTCTCGAGAAGTTCGATCGTAAAATCGATCGATCGAGAAAAAGTAATTTCGAGGATTTAATTTAAAACGGTAAAACGCTAAAAAAAAAAAAAACTGTAAAACTTTTTGTTTATTAAAATTCTAATAAAAAATAATAATTTTAAAATTTTAATTTTTTGTATTTATTCGAGAATTAAAGAACTTTATTTTAATTTTTTTATTAAGTTCTTTAAATGATTATAGTGTTTATTTTTTTTTCTTTTTTAGACGTACATATATAAAGATTTAATTATATTATAGTTTTTTAATTTAATAAAATATATTTTATTATTACGAAAATAATTTCATAATAATTTTTTTTATATTTTTATATAGTTATTAAAATGTGTTTTTCGTTTAATCTATAAAATCAATTTTAAAATAATACTATAAATTATAATCTCGACTTTTAAACTTCTAATAAAAATTTAATTATCGTAATATATATAAATTCAATTTGAAATCGATAAAAGATCGAGATTATAATTTATCGAAATAAAAAAAATTGTTTTCTCGAAAAAAAAGTTTAAAGAACTCAAAAAAATTTATCGTATTCGAAATTTTTTTTTTTTCAAACTTCGTAAAATACTCGAAAATTTGTTATTATTAAAAAATTTATTTTCAAAAAACTTCTAGTAATTTTTTATAGTTTCGAGTTTCGTATCGAATTTGAAAAATCTTAAAAAAGTTTTTAAGTTTCGTAAAGTACTCAAATATTTATTAGTTCGTTTTTCGAATTTCGTATCGTATTCGAAAAATTATTTATCGAGTGTTTTTAAAGTACTCGATAAATTATTAACGTGATAAAACGTAAAATCGATCGAATATTAAACGAAGAATTCTATCGAAGTAATTCGATAATCGATTTTTTTAAAAGTTTAGTTTTTAAACTATAAATAATTAAAAATCCAATTAAAGACTTTTCTCGTTCAATTGTAGTAAAACTTTTCTCTTTTTTTAGTACAACGTAAAACTGTAAATAATTGAAAATTTAATCAAAAACCTTTCTCGTTCGATTATAAACAACGGATTATTTTTTCTTTTGTTATTTAATTATTCTACGAACAAATAATACGACGAATAATTAAAAGTTCAATTTAAAAACTTTTTTCGTTCGATCGTAGTATTAAACTATCTATTGATCAATATTAGTACATAAAAACTCAAATAATATTAAACGAATTACTAATATTAAAATTTTATTTTCTCTATTTTTAATTCATTTTATTTGGTATACTCTTTCGAAGAAAGAGTTCTATAGAAATATATATAAAAATAAAAAAAACTAAAACGGGAGTAAAATTAATTACTACGTAATAAAACACGTATTTTATAAATCGACAATATTTAATATTATTCGTAAATATAAAATTTAAAAATTTAAAAACTTTTTAATTTTCGTTAAAAATAACGATTAAATAATTTCGATATAAATTTAAAGTTTATAATTTTAAATTCCAATATAAAGTTTAAATATTAATATTACAATTTTTTAAAAACAAAAACGTAAAAAAAACAAAATTATAAAATACGAAATAATAAATACGTCGTTTTTAAATATACGGTAAATCGAATATAATATTATTATAAAATAAAATATTATAAAAACAATTATTCGAATTTTTTACTAATTAAAATTTTAAAAATAATTACAATTATTTAAAAGTTTATAAATATCGATAAATAAAACGAGTTTAATCAATATTAAAAAACAAATAATAATATCGTAATAATCGCTATAAACAATAAAAATAAAAAATAAAAATTTATAAATTTATTAAATTAATACAATCAAAAATAAATCGTATTACTTATATTATTATTTTAAAAAACGTTTTTATTAAATATATAAATATTATTTACGTTTAAAAACTTTATACGATCGTAAGAATAATTACGTAAAATTATTTAAATTTCGATTTTTATATTTTAATAAATTCGTAAAATTAAAAAAAATATATATATATATATAATATTAATATACGATAAATAATTGGATATTTTAATTAGTAATACGATTTTAATTTTAACGAAATATTCGTTTTTATAATTAAATTTATAAATTATAAAATTATTTTTATTTTTATTATCGTTTATAATTAGAAATTAAAATAAATAAATATTAAAACTATTTTTTTATAATAAAATCGAAAAAAAAATTATATTGATTTTTTTTATTAATTATAGCGTTTTTAAAACGATTATATTTAATAAAACTTTTTATAATTTTAAATAATTTTTTCGAGTATAATATAATATTTTAAATTTTTTTTTATCGAATGCGATTTTTAATTTTTAAATGTAAATTTTTTAGTTTTTTATTAAAAAAAAATATTATTATTATTATTTATATTAACGATTTTTTTATTATTAGTAATTCGATAATTAATATTGATTATTTAAAAAGTTATTTTAAATACCGATTTTAAATATTCGATTTTAAATCGTATTATTTTTATTTCGAAATAAAAATTAATTAAAATTATTAAAATCGTATATTTTACATTTTTTAAAAATTTATTTTCATAAAATTTTTAAAGATTATTTTATAATAAACTATATTTCGATTTATATTTCAATAAAAAATTTTAATCGTTTTATTTTTATCGACGTTTATTATTAAATCGATAAATATTTTTGATAATAATATTAATTTGTAATCGATTTTTTTATATATATTATATTTGATATATAATTCGATTTAATATTTACGATTTTAATTGTAAATCGATTTATTTTTAATTTTTTTTTGATTTATATATTCGTTATAAAACGAATCTTTTAATATTTTAAAAAAAAAATTTCGAGAATTTATTAAATTTTTAACGAATTATACGAATTTTAATTAAATTAATAATTCGAATATTCGATATTTTATTTTCAAATATATATTTAATATCGATTTTACTATTATTTTTTAATTTTTTAAATACTAATTTACGATTTTATTTTCTTCTTATAAAATAAAATATATCGATTAAATAAACGTTATTAAAAACAATATATAACTATAAAAATTCTTTAAATAAATTTATTTAAATTTAAATTTCGATTTTAATATAATTATTATTTATAAAAAAAATTTAAAAAAATTTATTTTAATTAAAAACTCGTAATTTTACGATTAATTAAAATATATCGATATTTAATATTATTTTATATAGAAAAAAGTCGTTAAAAATCGTATAAAATTAAAATAAATTTTAATATTGAAATAAATTGTAAATAATTTTAATAAAATTTTATATTGAAATAAATTTTAAGTTTTTAAAAAAAATTGTAAAAATAAAATAATATAAAAAATTTTTACTCGAAAATTATTATTTTTTAATTATTATTTTTATTTTTTATTTTTTATTTAAATCGATTTTTTAATAATTAATAAATATTTTATTTAATTATTATCGATTTTTTTTTGGTTTATTAAATCGTTCGAATTCTTATTATATTTTTATTTTTATTTTTATTCGATATTAATTTTAAATTTTAAATCGAATTTTATTTTTTTCGATTTATTATTTTTTTTATAAATTTTTTTTTATTAGATTTTAATTATAGTTTATTAAAAGTATATTTTGATATTAAATATATAAAAACTAGTTTTTATTTTTGTATTTAATTTATAAAATTTTTTATTAAAATAAAAATATTAAAATAAAATTTTATTTTATTTTTCAATTTTTTATTTTATATAAAATATATAAAAAAATTTCGTTTTTTTTTCTTTAAAATATATATAAAAAATAGTTTATTTTATTTTTTAATACTTATATTAATTATAATTATTAGAGAATAAAATCTTATTTTGAATTTATTATTTATTAAATTAAATTTAACGTAATTAATTATAATTTTTTTATTTTTTCAATTTTTATAAAATTTATATTATTTAATACGAGAACGTAAAAATTAATTATATTTAAATAAATTAAAAATTTCAATTTTTATAAAATAATAAAAATAATTATTTTATATAATTAAAATTTTAAATTTTAATAAAATTGAGAATTTAATCTTTTTTTTTTTTTCAATATTTATAATTATTATAATATTAACGATTGTTTTATAGTATTATAAAATTATTATATTTTATAAATATTATTAGCGTATTATACGCATCAAGTAAATTAATAATTTTAATTTAAAATATTAAATAATATTAAATTTTAAAAATTTAAAATTTAAAAAAATAAAAAAAAAATTTATAGTATTTATTTAAAAACTAAAATCGTTCTCGAAAAACGAAATCGTTCTCAAAATTTTAATAATAAAATCGTTAAAATTTTTGAGATCGTTATTATAATTTCGATATTATAAAATTTTATTATATGCGAACATTAAAATAAATTAAAATTTAATTAAATATTATTAAATTTTAAACGATTTTATTAATTTATAATTATATAAATTAATAAAATATAATCGTATTTAATAAAAATTATAATTATAATTATAATACTTTTTTAAATATTTTTATAATAATATAATGCAATTTTAAAAAAAGTTTTTAAAAAGTTTTGTTTTTAAAATTATATATTAAATAAATTAAATTAAATTAAATAAATCGATCGTAATAATTTAATATAAAAAACGAAAAATTTAAAAAAAAAAAATTTAATATAAAACTCGAAAATATATTTTTATTTAAAACGTTAAAATAATATTTTATTATAAATTGAAAAAATTTAATTAAATAATAATTAATTAATAAAATAAAAAAATTTATATTAAATAAAAAAACAAAATAAAAATTAAATTTAATACGAAATAAAAATCTATAATTTATTAAAATAAAATAAAATATTTATTATATATATTTAAAAATAAATTTTTTTTATTATATATTTTATATAAAATAAAAAAATAAAAAATAATAATAAAAAATAATAATAAAAATTACGAATTTAAATAAAAAATTTATTTTAATTTAAAGTATTTTATATAGTAATTATTCGAATAATATAAATAAAATCAATATTATAATTAAATATATTTAAATTGAAATCGAATTAATTTACGAATAATTAATTAAACGATAAATTTTTTTTTTTTTAATTATAAAAATTATTCGATTTTTATAATCATTTGAAATTTTTAAAACGATTTTTTTTAATAATATTTTCGTTAATTTATTCGTGATTTATTATAATATATATATTTATTTTGAATTTATTTTTTTTTCGATAATTTTTTTACGAACGAAATAATATTAAATATTATTAAAAAAACAAATTTAAACTCGAAATACGTACTATTGTAGAAGAGCAATAGAGCACAAAGCAAAAAGGCCCAACCGTAGGTCAGTTCGTCTTAGCCAGTGGGCTAGACTCATTCGAAGTAATCCGTAATCCGTAAATCAATCAATCAATCAGTCAGAGTAGAAGTAGAAAGGGTTGTTGATTAGTCTATGGTGAGCGAAAGCTCCTTATGTACTAGAAAACACGTGACCAGTACTGCTTTCGAAACTAGCTATTTACAAGGATTTTTAAAGAGAGAGCATATAGCCCTACCACACTATAAACACGTGTTTTTAATTTTCTATATAATTTCTTTATATATATAAAAAGTTTTTAGTTTTTTTTATACTTTATATCGAATATATATTCAATTATATTTTTTAACAAATTATAAATTCGAGAATTTCATATTTAAATTCAATTAAACAAATTATTTTATTTGTTTATTGAAATTTTATCGATTTATTTGATTAAATTTTTTTTATTTATAAAAAAAATATATTCAAACTAATATTTTAAAAGTAATTTTAATTTTTACGTTTTATAAATATTATTAAAAACAAATCTTTTAAAAATTAAACAATTAATTATTTTTTTAATATAAAGTTTTTTTTTTTTTTAATATTTTAATATAAAATCGTTTATTTTATTTTATTTCGAATTTATTATTTTTATTAAAATTTAAATCTATTACATTTAATATATTTAAAACGAAATTATTTATTTATTTATTAATAAATAATTTATTTTTTTAATTTTTTTATATTTTTTTATTGTTTTTTTTTATATTTAAAATATTAAATTATTTTTTAATTTCTTTATTCAAAAAAAATTTTACGTTCGAAATCTCGAATTTATAATTTTAATATATTATATAAATAATCAATTATTTATTAAATTAATTATTAATTATATATTAATACTAATAAATAAATTTATTATTTTAATCGTATTTTTATAAATTTTTCAATTTTTAATCAAATATTACAAATTAAAAATAATATTTTTATTTCAAATAATTTTTATACTACGAATATTTTTATTAATCGTAATAATTTATATTTTAATAATTGCAATTTAATTATATTTACAATATAAAGATTTTATTTTTTAATGTTTTAATAATTTATAAAAATTTTATAATAATAATTATTATAATTAAAAATTAATTATTAATTTATAAAACAATAATAAATAATTAAAATAAAAAAAATCGAAATAAAAAATAATATATAAAATTAATAAAAAATTATATTGAAAATTTTATTTATTTTATTTTTATTAAATAAATTTTTTTTTAAATTCGAAAAAAAATTTTTATTATCGTTTTATATAATATAATTTTAATTAATAATTTTATTATATTCAAAATATATTTAAAAAAAAATTTAATTTAAATTATTTTTTATTCAATTTAAAATTTTACAATTTAAAAATTTTATTTACAAATACAAACTTTTAAAAAAATTATTATTCTTTTACGAATTTTATCGATTTATTCAAATTTATATTTCAATTTTTTCAAAAAATTTAAATTTTTTTTTTATTTTTATTTTTTTTTTATAATTTTTATTTTTATATTTAATTTAATTATTGATTTTTTTTATCGAATTTTTTTTTTCAATTTATTGTTTTCGTTTTTATTTTAAACTATAAATCGATTTAAAAATTCAATTTAAATATTTATTTTTTTATTTTTTATTATTTAATTAATTGATTTAAAATTATATAATAATTTTTTTTAATAATTTTTAATTAAAACTCGTAAAAATCTCATTCGTATAATATTATTATATAAATAATCTCGAATTCAATATTTTAATATTTTTTTTTAAAAAAAAAAATTATTTTTACGAATTTTTTTTTTTATAATTTTTTTTTTTTTTCGAAATTTTTTTTTTTCAAAATTTTATTTTTTATTTTTTCGATTACATTTTTCGATTTAATTTAAATTTTATTATAAAAAACGTTTTCAAATTTCTTTAAAATTTATTTTTATTTTAAAAAATATTATAATTATTTTATTTAATAATTTATAATATTTAATAAAATAAAATTTTTAAAAAATATAAAAAAAAAAATATTTTAATTTTTAAAAATAATAAATTTAATTAATAAAAATTTTTTTATAATAAACGAATATTCGAATATAATAATATTAATATACGAATCTCGTAATTTATTATTATTACAAATAAATAATCGATTTTAATATTAAAAAAACTAAATCAAAAATCCAAAAAATTATATATAATAAAATTATTTTAATATAAAATAAAAAACAAATTTAAACGTATATAATTATTTAAAATAAATACGAATATAATAATTATTAAAAAATTAAAAATTTTAAATATATTTTTTTAATATTAAATATATTTTAAATTGATTGTAAAATCGATTTTAAAAAATTTATAAAATTTATAATTCGATTTTATAATTTGTATTTTATAAAATATAATAATATTTTTAATTTTTTTTGATTCATTTTTTTAAATTAATAATAAATTGTAAAAATTTTATTTAATTATAATATTTTTTTAAAATTTAATTAATTTTACGATTTTTTTTAAAATTTTAATTTTATTTACGAAATTTTTATTATTATTTTGATTCAATTTTTAATTTTTATTGAAATTTAAAATTATTCGATTATTACATTTAATAAAATCGTTTAAAAAATATATAATAAAAAAAAATATTAAAATTTTTTTTTTATATTTATTAATATCGCTTTTTAGTATATAATTAATTTAATTTTAATATTATTGATTTTTATATTTATTACAAAAAATTTCATTATATTAAATTTAAATATTTTTATTTTAAAAAAAAATTCAATAAAAAATAAAAAAAATAAAACTATAAATACAAAAAATAAATTTATTTTAAAAAAAATATTAAAAAAATTAAAAATTTTATTTTTATATCGTTTTAAAAAAACGATTAAAACGTTGATATTATTATAATTATATATATAATTATTAATATAAATTTGAGAGAAATTTTAAAAAAAAAAAATTTTTGAAAATTTTTAAATAATTTCAATTTAAAATTTGAAATTTAAATTTTTTTTTTTAAATTTTAAATATTTTTTATTAATTATTTAATATTGTTATTTTTTAATAAATTAAAAAATTCGTTTGAGATTTAATTTTATTTTTATAGATTTTAAATAATTTTTTTTTAATTGTAAATTTTTTTATTTTTTTTTATTTTTAAATTTATTAATTATATCGCGTACAATATTTTTTATAATTAAAAAAATCGTATAATTTAATATAAACGTATTAAATATTAAAATCGTTGAAATTATAATTAAATTAATTTTAATTATTTTATATATAATTATTAATAATCAAATTTTCAACGATATTATTATTATTTTTTTCAAAAAAATTTTTTTTAATTTATTTTAAATTTTATAAAACGATTAAATTATTAATATTAATTATATTAATTATATTATTAATATTTTTTTAATTTTATTTTCAATAAAAATAATTAAAATAATAAAAATAATTATATATAATTTAATAATATTAAATTTTATTTTATAATAAATTTTTTGAATTTTATTTCAATATTTTAATTATTTAAACGTAATATAAAATTTATAATATTTTAAAATTTAATATTTTAAATTATTAAAAATATTAAAATCAATATAATAACGAAATACGATTTTTAATTTTTCAATTAAATAAAATAATTTATTATAAAATTTATTAATATTATTAAATTGATTATTTTTTTTTTCGATTATATAATTTAATCGTTAATTTTTTTTAACGAATTGATTTTTTTACTCGTTTTAATTTTTTTTTTTCGAACGTTTTATTTGTTTATTTTAAAAAAAAATTTCGATTTTATTTTTTTTATTATTATTTTAATTATTTTCAAGTTTTTTTTTTTCAAAAAACTAATTATATTTTAAATTTATATTATTAATCGAAATATTAATCAATAATATAATTGATTTAAATATTTAAAAATACAAAACGTTAAAAAAGAATTTATTATATATAATAATATTAATTTTATTAAAAAATATTATTTTAATTTTTGCGTTTATAAAATTTGTATTTTAATTAAAAAAAAAAATTTTTTTTTAATTATTTTATTAAATTTAAAAATGAAATTGTAAATTATTTTATTTATTTTAAAAAATATTATAAATATTCGAATTTAAATTAAATAATTAAACGTTTTTGAAATAATAATAATAATAATAAATATATTTTTAGAAAATTGTAAAAAAAATTTCGCGAAAAAAATATCGATTGAAAATTAATAAAATTTTACAATTTTCAAATAAATAAATTTATTAAACGTTTTAATTAAATAATTTATTATAAAATCGTTTTTATTTTTAAATATATTAATTATTTTTATATAAAAATTTTTTTTTTTAAAATTAAATTTTTTTTTTAAAATTAAATTTTTTTTTTAAAATTAAATTTTTTTTTTAAAATTAAATTTTTTTTTTAAAATTAAATTTTTTTTTTTAAAATTAAATTTTTTTTTTTGAAATTAAATTTTTTTTTTTGAAATATAAAACGATTAAAAATCGTATATTGATTATATTTATTATTTCGAATTTATTATTTATTATAATAATTTGAAAAAATTCATAAAATTTGTTTATAATAAAATTAATTAAAATATTTTCATCGAATACAAAAAAAATAGTATTTATTAAATTTTAAAATCAAATAATTATATTTATTATAATATTATTTTACAAATTATTAAACGAATAATATAATAATAATTTGATTTTAAAAAATTTAAAAATAAATCAAATTAAAATTTCTTTTTTAATTTTATTAAATTTAAAATCGTTTATATTTTTAAATATATTAAATTCATTTTTATTTCAATTTTTCTTTTAAAATTAAATTTTCCAAAAAAATCGTATTATAATAAATTTTTTTTTATAAAAAATATAATATTAATTTAATTTATTTAAATTATTAATCGTTTAATTTTTAATTGTCCAATGATTTTACGATTAATTTCAATCTAAAAACAAATATTTCAATCAAAAATTATTATTTAAATCGATAATTGTTTATTGTTTAATTTTTTTTAAATATATAATAAATTCTAATAATATTTCGATCATTTTTTTCAAAATATATTTACTAAAATACTAATTTTTCGAATTTCGATTTTTCTAGTTTTAATTTTTTAAATATTAATATTTGAAATCTCGTTTTATTAAATTTTACTATTTTAAAAATCGTTTTCGAATATCTCAAATATTAAACGAAAAAATTCGATCGTTTTTTTTTAAAATTTCAAACGATCGAAAATTTATTATTATTTCGATTTTTAATTTTCAATAAAAATCAATTATTAATCTCAATTTCGAAATTTTTTAATTAAATAAATTATTACTAAAAAATTCAAATTCTTATTAAACGATTAAATATTAATATATTTGAAAATATAAATACAATTTAAATATTAAAAATATTAAATTAAAAAATATTTATAATACAAATTTTCAAAAAATCGTTCAAAATTTTTAAACTTTTAAAAACTCTTTTTAAAATAAATTAATAAATTATTTAAAAAACAATTTTAAAAATTTATTTGATATTATTTTATTTATTTTATAAAATTTTAATTTTAAATATATTTTACAATAAAATAATAACGAAAATTTTAAAAATATTAATTAAATTCAATATTTATTTTTTCGTTTAAAAATTTATTTTTTCAAGATTATAATTTTCAAATTATCGAATACAAAATATATTAATTTATTATTTTTTTATTATTATTTTTATCGAATTTTCGAATTATTAAATTTTTTTAATTTATTTTTTATTTATATATATATTTTTATTTTTAACGAATTTTATTTTTTTATTTTCTTTAGTAAATTAAATTTTTATAAATTATTCGAATTTAAAATTTTAAAACAAATTATAAATTTTTTAATTTAATTACAATAAAAAAATTATTAAAAATAAATATAATTTTTTAATCGAAAATAAAATATAAACATTGAAATTTTTTTTATTTAATTAAAATTTTTTTATAAATAAATAAAATTAAAAAATTAAAAAAATATATATATATATATATAAAAATTTTATAATATAAAATTTACAAAATAATTTATAGTTTTAAACAATAAAAAAAATAGATTTTTATAAAATATTTATTTTTGTAATTAAATTTATAAATTATAAAATTATTTTTATTATAATTATCGTTTTCGATTAAAAATTTAAACAAATAAATATAAAAACGATATTTTTTTTACAAAAAAATTAATATTAATATTTAAATCAAATTATTTACAAAATATAATATTATTAATATTATTAAATTTCGAAAAAAAATTTACAATTTAAAATAATTATTTCGTATATAATATAATATTTTTATTGCATTTTTAAAAGAATTTAAATTCAAAGTACTAAATACAAATTTTTTCGTTTTTTATAAAAACGATTTAATTATTACAATTTATATAAACGATTTTTTTATTATTAAAATCTTTAAATTAAATATTAATATTTTTAAAATTAATTTCAATAAATAATTCAAAATATTTGATTTCGATATTTATTATTTTTAAAATTAATTTCGATAAATAATTCAAAATATTCGATTTTAATATTTATTATTTTTATTTTAATATAAAAATTATTTAAAATCGTTTATATTAAATTTTACGATTTTTTTAAATTATATATTTTTAAAAAAATTTCAAAAACTATTAAATACAAAATTATAATAATATCAAAATATTTATAGAAATTTTAAATCGATTTATATTCGCAAAAAACGATTATAAAATTAAATTAAAATTTTCAAAAAAATATTAATTCATTATTAATTTTTTTTAAATATATTATATTTAATATTTAATTTAATTTAATTTTCGTCGTTTTTATTATTTCTCGATTTTTTTCGAATTTTATTAAAATTTATATAGCGATTATTAAACGAATTTTCAAATACGTCAAATATATTTTATATATAAATTTAATATTCTACGAGTTTTTTTAATTATTAAACCATTTTACGAATTCGAATTAAACGAAAAATTTCAATATTTAATAATTAATTTTTAATTACGTTTTTAATCTCGATTTTATTATTTTTTTTTAATTTTCGAAATATTAATTTATAGTTTTTTTTTTTTTATAAAATCGAATATATCGAACAAATTAATACTATTAAAAAAATTATTTAATTATAAATTTTTTTTTAATAAATCAATAAAGAATTAAATTTCGATCGAAAAATAATAATTATTTATAAAAATAATTAAAATATTATTATTTTAATTAAAAATAATTAATTTTACGATCGAATTAAATATATTAAAATTTATTATTATTGTCGAAAGTAATCATACGATAAATCACGTGTAAAATCAACTAGTTTACTCAAACGTGTATATATAGAGAATTTTTCTTTTGAGAGAATTCGATAAAGAAAAAAAAAAAATTTTGAATTTAAAATTTTTTTTTTTATATAAAATAATCGTTTAATAAATTATAAACTTAAAGAATTTCATAGAATTAAATTTTATTTAATACTTTTTATTGAACGAATTTTACGACTAATTATTAAATTTTTTAAGATTAAATATTTAAATTAAAATTAAAAATATTGAATTTTGCATTTCAATTTTTGATTTTTTTAAAAAAAATTTAAAAGTTTTTTTTTTGAAATTATAAAAAATTTAATAAATCGAAATATAATTCAAATTTTAATTTTAATTTAAAATATTTAAAAACGAGAAAAAAAAATCAACGAATTGCGTTTTTGATTTTAATTACTTTTTAAAAAATAAATCTTTTAAAATTCTCAATTTAAAAGTAATTTAAATAAAAATATAAATTAAAATACTCGATTTTTAATTCAAAAAAAAATCGTTTTTTATTTTAAAAAATATTCCAAAAAAAAAAATACAAATTTTTTTTACGTTTTAAAAAATCGTTTAAAATATTTTAAACAATTTTTAATTGTCGATTTTTTATCGAAATTAATAATCGAATATCGAATTCTTTAAATCGTACGTTTTAATATTTTATTTAAATATTATTGCGATATATCGAATTTAAAAACTTAATATTATCAAATTTTAATCAAATAATAATTATATTTTTCAAATATTCGATTATCAAATTTTATATTTTATTAATTTTTTCAAATTTTATATTATTAAATGTAGAATAAATTTCGATAAATAAATTAATACTTTAAAAATTTAAAATTATTTTAAAATGAGCGTTTTTTACAAACATTTTATTCGTTTTTTAAAAAAATATTAAAACTTGAAAAATTACTTGTTTTATTAATAATGTTTTTCTATTTTTTAAAGTAAATTTATTTTATTATTGAATTTGTTTTTTATAATATATATTTCGATTTTTTTTTTAATTTTATTCTAATAAAAATAAATAAAATATTTAAATTCGTTTTTTATTATTTTAAAAAAATCGATTATATTTATATAAATTAATTCGTTAAAATATTTTTTTAAATTAATATAGTTTTTATAAAAAAAATTTTTTATTCGTTTTTTTAAATATATTTTACAAATATATAATATAAAAAATTATTTTAAATTTATATTTTATATTATATTTTTTAATTTAATCAATTTTTTTTTTAAATATTCGAATTTTTCATATTAAATAATATATATTTTTTTCGTTATAAATACGATTAAAATTCGATATTAAAATTTTTATTAAATTGATTTAAATTTTTTAAATATTTGTTTAAAATATATTATATATATTATTTATTATTATAATCGATTCAAATAATTTACTATTAAAAAATAAATTTATTAACGTTAAAATAAATTTTTTTTTAAATAATTATAATAGTAAAAATAATAAAATTTTTATTTTTAATTATCAAAATTGTATTATTATTATCAAATTTTATTTTGATATTTATTCGAATATAATTTAAACAAAATACGAAATTAATTTTAAATTTCGAATAATAAATAATATTTTATATATAAAATTAATTCGTTTTTATCGTGTAATTTCAAATTATATTTATCGATTTTTATAATTATATCGATTTTTTTTATTATTAAACGATTATATTAATTTGAATAATTTTTATTTTTAGAATATATATTGTATATATTTATTATTAAAAATAAATATATTAATAAACGTAGTTTTAATCTATAAAATAAAAAAAATTTAAATTTTAATAAAATTTATAAAAGTATTAAACGCAAAAAAAACGAATAATATTAAAATATAATAATTAAATAATTAAAAAAAAATTTATTATTTTGAAATAATAAATAAAAAATATAAAAATAATTCGAAAAACTCGTATTATTATTTTCAAAAATCGAAAAATAAAAATGCAAATACTAGAAATATATATTTTATAAATAATAAAAAATATTATAAAAAATAAAATTGCGAATAAAAAAATATTATTGATTTTTTTAAAAACGATAATAAATTCGATTATTAATCGTTAATTTATATTGTAAAATAAATTTATTTTAATATATTCATTTTATTTATAAAGAAATTGATTAAAAAATTTATAATTATTATTTATTTAATTTTATTTTATAAATAAAATAAAAATTGATATAATTGCAAATAGTGAAAAATATTTTATATTTTTTTTATTTTGAAATTAAAACGAATAATTTTAATTTTTTTTATAATTTATTTTTTTATACGTTTTGTTTTTTTGATTTAAAAACGTTTATTAAATACAATTTTCAAATAAAAATACTTTATAATATACTCGAAAAAAATGTAATAAAGTTTTTTATAGTAATTATATTATATATTAAATTTGTTTTTTTTTTTGTATAAATAAAATAATACAATAATACGAATTAATAATTATTTTAATAATTAAAAAATTTTTTTTCGTAGTAATTATAAATTTATTGAATATTGTTTTTATTTTATTTTTGTTAATATAATCGTTAATTAAAATTTAATTTAATTGAAATTATTATATATTAAAAAAAAATTGTAAAAATAAAAAATTATTATTTAAAATAAAAACAAACAAACGTTTTTTAAAAAATAAAAAAAATTATTATTTAATCGAATAAAAAAATTATTATATTCGATAATGTTTTTAATATTATTAAAATATATATTAAAAAAATTACTTTAAAAATAATAAAATATTATTACGTTTTGAAATCGAAATTAATTGTTTAATTTTATTAGTAAAAATTTAATATCGTTTTTTTTAAAATTATTAATTAAAATTTTTTTTTTTTACGAATAATAATATAATAATATTAAATTTATTATTAATTGTATTTTTACTTTGAATTTGCAATTTATTTTTTTTATTTAAACGTTTTTAAAATATATATTTTTTTTTTTTTCGATTATAATTAATTTTGTAAATATATTATTAATAATTTTTCAATAAAAATAATATTTATTAATGAAAATATTATTGAAATTTAATATAATAATAAAAACGAAAAAAATAAAAAATAAAAAATTTACAATTATTATATAATATTATTTAATCAATTTTCGTCGTATAAAAAATTATAAATATTTGTACGAATTTTAATAATAATTTCGACGTATTTTTAATAGAATTTGTATATTTTGAGATTGTTTTTATCGAAAAATAAAAATTTTATTCGCAATTTAAATAGTAGTAAAAACGAAAAAAATTGTAAAAATTTTTCGTTCGAATTATTCGTAAAAAAGTTTTTAAAGTTAAATAAAAATTCAAATATAAAATAATTAAAATTAAAATTGTAATTTGAAATAAAATTAAAAAAAATAATTGAAATATTAATTAAAATTTGTATATAATATATTTAATAAATTCAAATTCTTTTAAATTTCTCGTAATAATCGAATTATACGTTTTCGAACGAACAATAAAAAAAAATACATTTTAAAAGTCTTTTAATTCTATTTTATTATTATAAGTATTTCTTTCGAATTAATCGTTTTATATAATTTATAAATAAATAACGCGACAAAACGTATTAAAATTACACTATAAACAATCGTTAAAATAATAATTAAAATTTTTAATATTTAATTCGAATAATAATTTGAATTATTTCAAATTATAATTTATTAAATACGAAAAAAATTATATTTATCGAATATTTACGAACGATAATCGCATTCATTGAATATACATTATTTATATCGTAAAAAAAAAAAAATTTTTCGTAAAATTAAAAACTTTTAAATTTATTTTAATATAATTTTACATTTTTTAAAATCGTCGTTTATTATTAATATAAAGCGTTCTATTTTTACTATTTTTAACATATTAAAAAAACGTTTATAAACTCGAGAAATTTTAAATAATAATAGCGATTTAATTATAATACTAAATATTACTCGATTAAAAATATATAAATTTCGATTTATATAAAAATAAAAACAATTTACTATTAAATTATCGTAAAAAAAAAATTT
Organism: Acephala macrosclerotiorum; assembly: GCA_014904845.1. Taxonomy (NCBI): domain Eukaryota; kingdom Fungi; phylum Ascomycota; class Leotiomycetes; order Helotiales; family Mollisiaceae; genus Acephala; species Acephala macrosclerotiorum. The sequence goes on from MU119545.1 coordinate 19,616, forward strand.
AATTTTAAATACGTTAATTGTTTTTAAATATTTTAATTTAAAATCTTATATAAAAATTCAAATACTTATAAAATCTCAAGATTTATTATTACAAAAAATAAAAAATTTCTTTTAAACAATAAACAATATTTTATAAATATATTTAAAATTTAAAATCGAAAATTTTAATATTTTAAATTTATTATTTTTTATAATATTACTAATAAAATAAAATACAAATTTAAAAATTAAAAACAATACCGAATTTGATAAATTTTTTTATTTCGTAATTAAAATTTTTTTCTTTAAAATAAACTTTTTTAAATTATTCGAATTTCAATATTACAAAAAAATTATATTAAATTTAAATATTAATAAATAAATAAAAACAATAAAAAAAAATTTATTTTTAAAAAAGAATAATATTTAAATTTTAATTAAATAATTAACAAATTAATAAATATTACTCGACAAATAAATTTATAAATATAAATACGATTTAAATAATCAAATTATTCGTTATAAAACTCGATAAATTATTCGTAATAATTAATAAAAGAAAATCGATTTTATTGAGATTTTTATTATAATTATTAAACTAATAAATTATAAATTAATCTTTATAATAATAATTACTTTAAATTAAAAAATTAATTAAATAAATATTAAAATTACGTTTTTATACAATAAAATTAAAAAAACAATTTATATAAAATAATAAATTTAATCGCGTATATAAATTTAATTATATATTATATAATTTAAAATAAATATTAAAAATTTAATATAAATTTTTTTTCGAATTTTTAATTTAAATAAATTTTAAATTATTAAATATCAATATTAATATTTTTTACAAATAAAATATTATTATTATTATTATTTATATTAATAATTTATTTATTATTAAAATAAATCGCAAAAAAATTAATCAAATTAAAATTGTTTTTAATAATCGTTTTTAAATAAATAATTTCAATTTAATTAATTTTTATTTTAATATAATTATTATTTGAAATTATTAAAATCGCATTTTATAATTAAAATAAAAATTGTATTTAATAAAAATATTTCGAGATTTTGAAATAAAAAATTATAAATTATTAATTATTTTAATAAATATAAAATTTAATTATTTCGTTTTAATATTTAAAAATTATATAATTACATTTTTGAAAATTAAAAAACATTAACGATTTATTGAATTTTTAATATATATTATATTCGAATTATATTTTAATATTTTATTTATTATATTTATAATTAATCGTTTTATTTCGAATTCAACGATAAAATATATTTTTACGATTAAATTTTTTTTAATATTTTCGATTTATTTTAAATTATAAATTTACTTTTCGTAGTAATTTTTAATTATTAATAAATTATTTAAACGTTAATTAAATTAATAATAAAAAAAATTCAATAATTAATCAATAATTTTATTTTTAATATTGAAAATAATATTATTAATTGATTTTTTAAAAAATAAATTACAATTGTTTTTTTGTTTTATAAATTCGAATTTATAATCGAAATTCAAATTATAAAAAAAACAATATAATTAAATAGATTTTTAGTACAAGTATTTTATTAAAAACAAATAATCGTTATTATTTATTACGATAATTAAAAAATTATTATTTTTACGAAAAATAATCAATTTTATATTTGAATAAAATATATTAATATTCGAAAAAAAAAAAAAATATACAAAACAATAATATTTAAATAAATCGAGTTTTAATATATATTTATAAACGAACAATTTATTAACGATTTTATTAAAATTTTATTTAAAAATAAATTCAATTTTTTTCGAATTACAATTAATATAAAAAAAATATTTTAAATTAATAAATTATTTATTAAATTATCGATCGATTTATTATTTTAATATTTTTAAAAAAACTTTTAATATTATTTAATTTTTAATAAAAAAATTCTTTTTTCGATTAAAATATATTTTAATACAAATTTAAATACTTATAATAAATACTTTTTTACATTGAAAACGCGAATTAAAAAAATAAATTTTTTTTATTATATATTTATAAAATTATAATTAAATTATATAAAAAAATTTATTAAATTAATTTGTATATTATATTAAAACGTACTTATAATATAAATATATTTCTCGTTTATTATTATTATTATTTTTAAATAATTTTTCGTATTTTAATTATACGATTATTTATAATAATAATTAAATTGAATTATTTTAAATTTATTAAAAAAAAAATAATAATAAAAAAATATATATATTAATTTTAATTATTTAATAGTTTTTAATATTAAAATTTTTAACGATTTTTTTTTATTCGATGAAATTTATATTATATTTTATTTATTGTAATATTTATTCGAATATTATATTAATACGAATAAAAAAAACGAAATAAATTTTTTTAATTTTTTATAATTTAATTTATAAAATTCGTCGACGATTAAAAAAAACGAATTAAAATTATAATTCTTTTAATAATTTTTATTTATTTAATAATTTTTAAATCGAATTTTTAAATTGTAAAATAATAAAAAAATTAAAAAAAATTAAAAAATTGAAATTCGTAAACGTAATAAAAATTAATATATTTTGTATTAAAAATAAAAATTGAATTAAAATTAAAAATTATTAAAAGAAAATACTATAATACGTTTAAATAATTATTTATATAAGAATTAATAAAAACATCGAATTTTGAATTTACGATTATAATATTTTTATAAATTATTTTAAAATTATTAAAATTAAAATTTTCGATTTATTTATTAATATATAATAAAAATTTTGAATTTTCTTTAAAATATTTGAAATATTATATTTAATTAAATATAGATTATTAATTACTTTAAAAAAAAATTCGTATAATATATATTTTAATAAAATTTTCAAATAATTATAAAATATTTTTTATTTTGAAAATTGAATAAATTAATTATAAATTCTCGAAAAATCTCAAAAATTCGATTTTTTATTATTAATATTATTACGATTTAATAGATTTTTTTTTGAGTATCGTTTATCGACAAAAAAAATATATTCGTTGATTATAATAATTCGATTACGCGATTTTAATTAATATATTTAATTTTTATATTTTTTTTATATTTTTTTATTCGATTACAATTAAAAATTAAAATAAATTTTATCGAAATAATAAAATTAATAAAAAATATTAATATTATTATAAAAACGCGAATTATAAATTTTTTAATAAAAAAAATATAATTAAATATTAAATTTTTATTACGATTTAATTTAATATTACTATTGATATTATTATATTGATTATAAAAAAATAAAATATAATTCGAATCGTAAAATTATTTTTTTTAAAAAAATCGAAAAAAGAAAAATAAATCACGAAAATCGCAAGAAAAATTACAAAGAAAATAATAAAAAAAAACAATAAAAAAAAAAAAAATAAACGATTAATAAATTAATCAATTTTATTTAATAAATAAATTTA
>MU119545.1:23080-49888 GCA_014904845.1 Acephala macrosclerotiorum
AAAAAAAAAAAAAAAAAAAAAAAAAAAAAAAAAAAAAAAAAAAAAAAAAAAAAAAAATCAAAATTTGAACTTTAAAAATATTTTAATTTTTTTTGAATTTACGATATTTTTTACAAAAATCAAAAATAAATTCAATAAAAGTTTTCTCGTTTTTATATTCTATAATTGATTTTAAATAAAAATATCAAAAGTAATTATACGATAAATTACGTGTAAAATCAATTAATTTACTCAAACGTGTATATATAAAATTTTTTTTTTTCGAGAGAATTCGATAAAAAAAAAAAAAAAAATCTTTTTTGAATTTACATTTTTTTTTTCTATATAAAATAATCGTTCAATAATTATTTCATTCGTAAAAAAATTACTAAAAATCGTATCAATTTACAATATATTTTTATTTAAAAACAAATTACAAATAATTTAATTAAATTTTTATTTTAAAATAAATTTAACGTATTTCGAAAATTTATAAAAATTGAATAAATTTTTTTTTTTAATAATTTTATTATTTAAATATTAATCAAAAAAATTTTTATTTAAATATAATTTTTTTCGTTTTTATTTGTTTATAAATTGTTTATATACTTTTTGTATTTTTTTTTTGGTTTTTAATTACAAATCAAAATATTTATTTTTTATATTTATTATTTTTTTATAAATTATTTTTTTTATTAAATTTTAATTATAATTTATAAAAATTTATTTTTATTTTTTGTATATAAATACTATAAATTTTTTATTTCTATAAAAATATTAAAAAATAAATTTAAATTTAAAATACGTATTATAAATATATATTTTTAATTTTTTATATAATTTTTTTATTATATAAAAAACTTTTTATTATTTTTATATTTTATATCGAATATATATTTAATTACATTTTTTAACAAATATTAATATATTCAATTCGAATATAAAATTAAAAAAATTATATATATATATAATAATATTTTAATTATTTTTATAAATAATAATAATATTAATAATATTAATATTTAAATCGTTAAAATTAATTTTTTTTTAATTATATTCGTTTAATTAATAATTATTGATTTTATATTAAAAATATTTTTTAATATTAATTGTTTAATATTTCGATTTTTAATTTAATTAAAATTAATATAATTTTCGAGTAATTAAATCAATTTTTAGAAAATTAAATTTATATTGAATATATTTTAAATATATTGAATTTTTTTTCTATTATTTTTATATATATTTCGATCGAATTCGAAACGAATTAATTAATAATTAAAACGATATAAATAAAATCGAATTACGTATCGAATATAATATATATAAAAAAATTAATAACGAATTAATATATTTATCAAGAAAAAAAAATATATTTAATTATTTTTTTTAATTAAAATTAAATAAATCGTTAATTTTATTAAAGAATTAATAATAAAATAAATTAATATATTATTATTTTTAAAAAAATTTCAAAAAAAAAATATTTATAAAAAACGAAAAAAATAATAAAAATTATTTCGAATAATTTTTATATTTAAATAAAAATAATATAAATCGAAATCGAATATATAAAAATAAAAATTAAATAATTTTTTAATAATATTAATATTTTTTTTACAAATTACTAATAATAATAAAATCGTTAATATAAATAATAATAAAAAATTTTTAATAACAAATAAAAATATTAATATTAAAAAATTTAAAATTTTATTTTAAAATTTTTTTAATAAAAATATTGTATTATATTGGTATTACTAGAAATACTTATTACTAGTAATAAACCAAAAATGAAATAAACAAATAAACTGAATAATTCGTTGATTGATTGATAGTTCTAAATCTAGTAAGTACACAAAAATTGAAAAATATAATTTCAATTCTAGCGCAAGCGGCGCTAGTCTCGATTTGGCCTAGTGCCGCATGTAACTACTAAACTAATATTGTATTTACACTAGTAATTCTTTTTTTGTGATAAGAACTAGTCTAGTTTAACCATCTAAAAAACGCTATTATTTTTTTTTTTTATCGTAGTTCGTTAATACGTAAAATTCGCTGATATTCCAATGCAAAAATCATGTGATTAAACTTTGGAAATAACGCTAGTGAACTAACGTTATTCTCGAAATTCGTCGAAAGTTATAAGCGTCGAGATTGGAGTAATTCTCTTTTTTTTAGTCTTATAAATCAAATAATCACAGGATTCGAAATACAATGCAAAAATCACTTTTTTTTTATTTTTTTTTAATAAGTATTTTCTTTAATTCTTTGTACTGTTTTTGTTGTTTTCTTTTCTTTTAATTTATTTTTCTATTCAAATTTTAAAATAGTTTATATTTAGAAATTTCTTTAAAACTTTATTAAGTATTGATTTTATTATAGTATTCGTTGAATTATTTTGATTATTAATCTATCGAATTTTTTGTAACTTTCTACGTTTATACGATTAGCAAAGAATTATAATATCGATCATAAAACGTTTTTTTTTAATGGTTCTCAATTTGATTAAATACTCGTATAACGAATATAAATCTATATAAACGATTATTGAAATCTTAAAAAAATCGAATTACTAAATAATTATATTAATAGTAAATTCGATTACAATCACTATATCGACTTTTCTTATTATACTATATATCTCAAAAATTAAAACGCTTTTAATAACGCGTTTACTTTTAATAGAACTATAGTAAATAAAATTTCTTTTGATCTCGAACTTTTTATCGTTTAATTAGCGTTTATTTGCTAAAATAATTTCATATTTAATTTGAAAACTAAAATCTTTATTGTTTGCAAATAAATTATCGACAAAAACGAAAAATTTCGTCGTAAGTAAATCGAGAATAATATATTTAAATCTTCGATTCAAATTTTTAATCTATTATTTTAATTTCTTATTCAATATAATAATTTTTTTCTTCGTTAGATTTTAATATTGAATAATAATAAACAAATTGAAAACTGCTTCAAATTAGTAAATTGTAACAATATAAGTTTTTTTAATTCGTTGTTTTCAATACTCAATTTAAAAATTAAATAATTTAATATTTATTAATTTAATTTTCTTATTTTAGTTTTTTTGTCGTAATTGAATCGTATTTTCGAATTAAATTAAAACGCATCTATTAAAAATCAATAGTATTTTTAGTATTAAAATCTTTTTAGATTTGATTAAAAATTTAATTTTATTAAATTCATTTTTCTTGAGAATAAAAAATTCTTTTTCTATTAATATAAACGTATCGTCAATTTACATTCTAATAATATCGAAAAATTCTTTAATAATCGTAATTAGAAAACAAAAATCGTATATCGACGTAATTATAAATAGTTTCTTTTTATAATACTTGTAATACGTAATTTACTAATGTGTTTTTGTTTTTACAATTCTATACAAAAACTTTAAAATAATTATAATCGTATTTAGTAAATATAAATAGTAAATCTCTTTCAATAAACATATTAATATAAATCGTTAAAAGTTTGTCGTAAATTAAATATAAATTTAAATAATATCACGAAATTACATTTTAATCTTTTTACTTGCAAATTGAACTAAAAAAAATATTAAAACGATAATTAATCGTTAATTAATTTTTTATATTATTGAAAATTGCGTAAAAATTATTTTTTTTCTTTCGTCGTTATATTTTTGAATTACTAGTTTCGATTTCTCGTAAAGAATATCAATAGTTTTACTTTTGATCTCATTGATTAATCTCGAATTGAAAATTCGAACTTTAATATGTTTATTAAAATCGTATTAAACGAAACTAAAAACTTTTTTTATAATCAAATTATTGATTTCTTTTTTTTAAAATATTTCGAATAATTATTTAAAAATTGTAATTATATTTTCTTTTCGTAGTTTTAACGATAATTCTATATCGCTTTTTTTTTTACTTGTTATAAAAACTATAGAAATCTTAGCTTTTTCGACGATAATAATAAAAAATTAATCGTTGAAATTTTCGTAATTTTTTTTATCGTTTTCAACAAAATTATAGCGTTTATCTTATTTAAATTTTTTGTTATACACGTTTTTATTTCGTAATCTTTTTAAACGTTCTCGATTACACTTTTTAATTAGTTCTTCGTTTATTCCGCTCGACTAAAAAAACAAAAAAGTTTTTTTTTTGATTTTCTCGATTATTCTTTTAATTATTAACTCGATTATAAACTTTTGACATTTTTTTTTTCGTGTAATAAAATTTGATAATCGTTAAACGAAAATTAATCGACTTATAAAATATATCGATTATACATATTTCTCTATCAATTACTAGTAATTTGTATAGTTTTTTTTATTTGCTTTTTTTACGCTAAACGCGTACTTTAAATAGAATTAGTAAGTCTAATATAAACTTCGTATTTGGACCGTTTTTCATTAAAAACGCATTGTTAATTTAATATTAAACATATAAACGACGTATTTCTTTAGTAATTACTCGAATTATTTCAACTCTTTTAATAACTGATAATAACAACGTATCGTTACTAGTCATTCTAAAGTATGTTTCAAAGATTAGTAGCGTAAACACAATATCGTTCGATCTTATCAAATTATTGATAATTTTGATTGCTATTTGTAAAATCATATTTTTATCGATTTATTTCTCGATTAATTCGTCGTAAATAATCTCGTAAACTCGATATAATAAAATATAGTATTTTTTTACTTTTCTTATATTATTATAAGTTTTAATAAACATTTCTTTGATTTTAATCGCTATTGTTTTAACGTTTTATTGAAATTTTGTAGACGAAAAATTCTTTTTAATATTGTAAACGATATAATTCGATAGTTTTTAATATATATCGATTCAATATATATATAGTGTATTTTATATTGTTTTCATAGATATATTTTTTATAAATTTAATAATTTAAAATACTATAAACGAGTTTACTATTTGTAAAATTAGTTTTTTATTTAAATGTAAAACGTCGATAATAATCGAGTAATTGAACTTATAATTATTTTGTAAAATAAACTTAAATTTTTCAAGTGATTATCTATATATTTAATAATAGTAACAATACTTAGTAAAATACTGAATATATTTAGTATTTACATTATAATCAATTCGTTAAAAAACTTTTATAAGACATTGTATTAATAAGTAATTAAAACGTTTATATAATTAATATAATTTTATATCGATAAAATGACTTTAAATTAAACTTTTCTTTAATTAGTATAATAGTATTTATAAATAGTCTTATTTTCTTATAATAAAAACGATTTTATTTTTTTGAATCAAAATATTCTTTAAATTATCGAGTTTTATATTTATAGTATTTATATTCTAAATATAAAATAAAAAATATATATTTGTAAAAATAATATAAAAAGTAATAATATTTAATAAAATATCAATTCGAATAATTTTTTGTAATAAAATAATACTTTTATTAAAACGAATTTTATAAACTCTAATTATAAATACATTTAATTAAACGCTAATATTAAGTTTTCGTAGTACTATAAATTGCGATTGATTAATAATTGATACTTCGACAATTCTATTGTTCGATATAATCTCTTAAAAAATCTTTAAAAAATATCGATTTTCGAAAATAAAAAATAAATATTAATTCGATTCGAATAATTCAAATCGTAATAATAAAATATTGAATATATTTTTTCTCGTAATAATATAACGAGTAAATTAATCATTTAAAATAATTACTATTTGCGTACTATCGACTTTTTTAAACTCGATAAAATAATTCTTTTCTTCGTTTTCTATTTCTATATTTATCAATAATTGATTAATTTCTACTATTTGATTATTTTTCAATAGACTTTCTATTCTCTCGATTTTAACGAGAAAATTCTAATAATAAACTATTGTAATATCTCGATTTATTATATATTAAATTTATTGTTGAAATTTTGTATATACTTATTATCGCTTTTTTATCGTATATTTTATTGATCAATATTTCGATTTACTACAAATATAGTATTTTTTTTAGTATAATCTTTCTTAAAATCTATGATTTCTACGATATTTATTTTGAAAGTTTTTTCGATTTCGATATTTTCGATTTTATATTCGATCGCATTTTTTATTTCGTTTTCTATAAATACAATCGATCCAATTCTAATCGAACTCGTTTTTTTTTTGATCTTAAAAAATAAAATTTAAATTATATTACTATATTTTACGTAATCGCGTCGCAATACTTACTACTAATCGCAATTCAATACAAACGCTTTCAAAAGTATTAATAAACTTGTAAAAAATAAAATTACACTTTTTAATACTTCGACAAACGCTAATAATTTAATTTCGCAAGTCATATTCTATTTGATATTCCGATAATAAACTTAATTGAATCTTTTGAAATTGATCGAAAAATATTTATAAGTATTTCAATTTAGTTTTTATTAAATTAATTGTAATAATTTTTACTAAAATTGTTTTTCTCTATAAAGACATATATAATTAGCGATTTTTTTTAGTCTCAAAATAAGTTTTCATTATTGTTACTAGCGTAATAAAATCGAAATCTTTTTTTAGAAATCTATTGAAATAAAACGCGTTTACACGTTCTATAAAACTAATAAAAAATACTTTATTGTATTAGTTTTAAAATAATTCGACTTTATTATAATAATTATAAAATATCGATAATTTGCGATCAAAAATATCGTATAACTCTTTACTATACTTTTTATTATCAATATAAATCTTTACTAAATTCGTAAACAATTTAATAAAAATACTCTATAGATTATTATATTAATTCGATTACTATTAAAAAAATTACTAATAAATATATTAAGTATTTTGTATAATATTAAACAAGTTCGTATTTATAAAAAGAATTACAATAAAAAAAATATAAAAAATATTCATAAAAATATTCGTATTCGTATTAAAGAAATTTATACTAGTAATTAAAATCGTAAAAGTAATTATACTCTAATTATTAAATACTAGTATTAAAACATTTTAATTTATTAATTGAATTAATCGATTCTATCGAAAAAAGAAATCTCTATTCTTTAATTAATCGACGATCTCTATTTGTATTTATTTATAAAACTCTTTTTATTGAAATTTTTTTTTCAAATTATTAATAATAAACTTTTTATTTTTCAATACTCAAATTTCGTAAGTACATAAAAAATTTTGTAAACGATACATAAAATTTTTGTATATTAAACGTAAAATCTCTTATAAACAATTCTTAAAATTCTTTTAAAAGTATTTCTATAAATTGCAATCAAAGTATTTTTCCTTTTTATATATTTCAAAGTAATAAAAAATATATTTATTCAATATTATTTTATTGAAATTTTTATTGTTCATAGAATTGAAATCTTTTCTTTATTTGTTTTTATCGTAAAAGAATTTAATTTTAAACAAATTTACTATTTTAAAAAATAATTGTACAATAAATAATAAAAAAATTAAAAGTTTCAATTCGAGTTCGAATAAATATTATTATTAATATTTATACGCTTTTAATTAAATAACAAATAAAAACGCAAAATTTCTTTTAAAAATTCGTTCTTAATGTAAATTCGAGTAAATTAATACAAATTTAAAATCGCTCTCGCGCTTTTTTATTCGTTTTTTATAAACGTTATTATTCTGCGTAATAAACGCAAACTTGAAAAGTAAATATAAACTTAAAACCGTTCTCGTATTATTCTTTTTAAGTCTTTAATAATCTCGATACTTTCGACGCGTTTCTACAAAAGAATTCTTGTAAATTCCCGTTCCTTCGAAAGTACATTGATTATTCTAAGCATTTTCTTACAAAGAACAAACTATTTAAAGAATTCATTTCCTTTTGTAAATCAATTTCTTCTAAATAGAAATTTAACTGTTTTTGTTAGACTTTCAATTGATTTTAATATTAAGTAAACACTATAATAAATATAATATTCTCGTACTTAATTAGATCTTTAAAATCAAAATCAATCAAACTATCAAATCCATCGAATATATCACTCAAATTAACAAATTATAAACTCGAAAAATGTTTATTGAAATCGTCGTATTTTTTTACTTTAAAATATCAATTTTATTCACTATAACGATTTCAACAACTTCAATCGATATTACAATACTTACTTTTACAACATTTTATTACGTCTACAAATGAAATAAAATTGAAATTTTCACAAAAAATAATTATTTTCGATTTAAGAACTCTTATTTAATCGCTTTTACTAGTATTTATACCATAAAACTAATTAATAGTAAAAAATCGAAACCGGTTTTTTTTACGTCAATTGATCGAATTACGACTTGAAAAAAGAAAACTATTAAAACTATTCAAATCATTTTAAATAGCGTAAATAACAAACTATAAAACAAGATTTTTCTACTGATTTTTTTCAAAGATATCAAAAGAATTTAAAACGAACTCAAAAAATACAATAAAACTATTGATTTTATTTAAGTATTTATTTAACGAACGAACTTTGAACAAAAAAAATTCGAGATTTCTAAAGAAATTAAAAAATTTACAAATCGTTTCGAGTTCTACAAATTTCAGTTTACAATAATCGAAAGACTAATTACTAATAATAAAATTCTAGATCGAATTATAGTAATTATCTCTAAAAACAGCAATTATAAAAATACGAAATATTATATTTTTCGTTTATCAAAGATTAAACGCACACTCGATAAAGCGATTACTATACTATAAATCCATGATAAGAAAAAGACTTTAGTAATTGCAAATTATACTCGTGGAAAAAAACAATAACGTGATTATAAGCAATCTCGTAATAATAAACAAACAAAAAACAAAAAACGAAAAATTGATCGTAATAATCGCAATAATAATAACAATAAATACTGTAAAAAGAAAAGAAATAATCGTAGAAAATTTGAATTATTAGTATTTTATTTTACAAAATCTAAAAATCGTTAAAACGATAATAGTAATAACGAAAAACTCGTTAATTATAATAAGTTTAATTTAAATTAATATAATTAATATATACGCTATAAATATTATAAGATTAAATGTAAAATAAAATGAAAAAATAAAAAAACTGATAAAAAACAAAATCAAAAGAATTTTAAGCAAATAAAAATTACAACAATTGAATCTATTATTAGAGCAAATATAGTAATTATAAGTAAAATATAATAGAATTTTTTCTTTTCTGTTTATTTCATTGTATTTATAGTACTTTTACTAGTAATAATAGTATTTACTCGATTGCTATTTAAAAATAAGATTAAAAGACATATTGAGCGTTTATATATGAATTTTATTTATTACTCTCGATGGATAAAAGTCTACACTAATAGAAAACAATTTTTATTTTCACTATTTTCACTAATTCGAGTATTGATCGAGCGAGTTTAAACTTTATTACTTGTTTTAAATTCTAGTACCTCGAAATACTTCAATAGTATACAATTTGATTTTATATATTTAAAACGCTAGTAAATACTAAACAAAGTTATTACGACAAATAATATTATTATAAACGCAATTAAATATTAAAATCAAATTTAAATAATTTCTTAAAAAGAATTGAAACTTAAAAAAGTCTAATATATATTAAGTTTTAAAGTAATAAAATTAATTTCTATTTTACAATTTATAAAAAATAAAATATCGATTATATTTAAAAAAAACGAACAATTAGTATTACAAATAATAGAAATAGAAAAGTAATATTTACAGTTTTTAAGAATCTTAAAAATAATTTCTTTATATTAAATCAATATTAAAATGTTAATAATATTATTGTATATTCGACGAATATTGTTTCGAATATATCGACGAGAATTCGATTATTAATAGAATTCTTCGAAGTAATAAATTTTGAGAAAATTCTATAAAAGTTTATATATTAGCGTTTTAATTATATTAATTATAATGTACTTCGAAAATTGGTCGATATTATAAATATGAAAATGTCGAGATTCAAACTATATACTAGACATAAAATATGTGAAATTTGTACAGTGGATAAAATCCAAAAAAATTTTAAAAAAAAAACAAATAATAGAATTATTAGAAAAAAGAGAAGATTACATAGTAATATTTCTAGTAAATTGCTTAAATTCTATAAAGAGAATCAATATTTCTTTCTAATTACAAACGATGTAATACGATGTTTTTAAATCAGATTTTTAAAAAATAAAAATGTAAAAGAAATTCAATTTCACATTCGTGAAATCTGTAAAATCATTAAAAGAAATACAAGAGAAAATATTGTTTACTTTAAATATAACAATAAATCAAACGAATTCGAAGAAGATTTCTAAAAATAATTTAAAATACTATTTAATTCTTTTAGATATAAATTTTGTTTATTATACAAATATTTATTGAATAGTATTATTGAGTGAGCAATACAAATAATAAATAATATCGCCAAGTCTATAATTTACGAGATTAAATTTCTATTGATCTTTTAAGACTATACTATAGAGTATACAATTTGGATTAAGAATAGAGTACCAATGGACGCATTTTTATGATTAGTTTCGAAATTTGAATCAAAAAATCAAAGAATATATATTTTATTTGAAGTTTATACTAGAAAAAAACTAGATTTTTTAGTATTACAAAAAATTCTAATTGCTTTTAAATATTAGACTAATATTAAAAAGCTTAAGAACTAATCAAATAAATAAACTTTTAAAATCAAAGAAAAATATATTTTCGTAAATATTACTAGAAACAATGTTTATAAGTTGTTAAATTGTAGAATATTGAAAGAGACTTTTTTTAATTGATATTAAATTCTATGAATACAAATTCTTAAAGTTTTTTATCTTTTAAAAGTTTAAATATATTGTAGCAAATTTGTTTATTACTAATAATACAATTTACGATTACATTGTTATTAATGTATTAATTGATTATTCTTTTGATAATAAAATAATTGATAGTATTGAAATACGTGTTAATAAGAATAATAGTATTGAAATAAGTATTTGTGAAAATGGAATTGAAATAAGTTTAAAACCAATAATCAAATAAAACTTTAATGCCCAGAGTTCTAATTAAATTTAAAAGTAATATTTATTTCAAATATTAAAAGTCAGTAATCGAACGATTAAAAGGACTAAAAATTCTTATAATTTTTTTGCCAAAGCGAAAAAGACAATAAATAGCGAATTGAACAATAAAAAAATACTTTTTTTTTAAATAGTAAAACAATTAATAAAAACTTTAAACGCTATTTATTTGAACGAAAAAAAATCATTTTCTTTGAATATATTTAACGTTTTATTCGAGTTTTTGATCGTTGATAAAACCTTAAAAAAGAACGTTTCTAATTGGATGAAAACAATCGTTATTAAACTCGAAACTTTTCAAAAGACAAACATTTATAAAATTATCACGAGGAAATCACTAAGTGGTAGAAAGATTATTTCAAGTAAATGAGTACTGAAAAAGAAGTTTAATACTCGTAGTAAATTGACTCGATATAAAACTAAAATTGTTATTAGAAAATTCGAGCAAATTTACGATATTGATTATTTTGAGACGTTTGTTTTTATTATAAGATATACAATTCTACGAATATTTTTAATATTTGTTATAGAGTATAATTTAGAGATAAATTATATTGATATAAATTCAACGTTTTTGAACTTTTTTTTTAAAGAGGAGATTTACATGGAAATCTTTGAGTTCTTTTATAAATTTTACTTTGAATTCAAAAGCAAAAATATTTACTTTTTACTCAAGAAATTATTTTACGAACTCAAGTAAGTTTTTCGAGTATAATTCGATAAAATCAAACAATATTTCGAAAAACTAAAATTTATCGCATTTAAAATTGATTTTAATCTCTTTATAAAAAAAAAAATCTATATTTTCTTATTTGTCGACAATATATTGATTATTGGAAACAAAGTAAATACGAACGTTATTAAAATCAAAATTAGAAAACGTTGAAAAAGCAAAGATTTTAATTTTATTACTATTTTCATAGAATTTTAAATCGAAAGAAATCGCGAGAATTATATTTTTACAATTTATTAAAAGATATATATAAACAAGTTATTACTACGATTCGATTTCGAATACTCGAATTAAATAAATTTACTATTTTTGTAAAGTATAATTCTACGAGAAAAAGAAAAAGAAAATTGATTAAGCGAAAATAATTTCTATTTCTATAAATAGATTATTAGTACTACGATCTATTTAATTAATTGCACGAGATCAAATATTAGTTATTACGTTAATTAGTTTACTAGATTTATATTTAATACGTATTTCGAATATTTGCGTTTTGCGAAATAGTTTTTTCGATATTTCAATGGAATGAGAACGATAAAAATTACTTACAAAGAAATGTCAATTAAAAGTTATAATATATTTTTCGATTTTACGTAGGAGATTGAAAACGATCGTAAATCGTTTTTAAAATGAGTAGTAATATTGAGAAATGGAGCAGTTTTATAAGCAGTACAAAGACAACGAAATATAGTATAAAGCTCGATAAAAGTAGAGATTATAGTAACGAATAAAGTCGCAAAAGAAGTAGTTTAATTGGAGAAACTATAGTCGGAAATTATTAAAGAATTTTTTAAAGAATTTTTTATTTTATATTGCGATAATCTTTTTACGATCGATTTTAGTACGAATACGAAATTCTCGAATAAATCTAAGTATATTGAAATCCAATATTTTTATATAAAAAACGATATAATTACTAGAAATAAATTAAAAATAGAATTAGTTTTAAAGAACGATTAAATCGTAGACATTTTTACGAAACAATTATTTTACGATCAATTTACGATTTACAAAGTTACAATAAATTTGAATGAAAATTGATTTGATATAGAGAAGACTGTAGCGCTATTCACGGATTTCAAGGATTAGAACAATAATAGTAAAAGAATGAGTTGAAACAAAACGAAAACTCTTTTGAGCAGATTTGGAGTATTCTTTGACTGTGGAATAAAAGCTGGAAATGCTTTATTTAAAACTGAATTCCCACAGAAAAAATAAATCTTTTCTAGCTCTCTATAAGCTTTTCTACGAAGCAATTGAAACTAGCGCTATAGAGTTTAATAAGACTTTTTACGACGATTCGATGCTATAATTGATAAGAAATAAAAGACGATAGATTACAATAATAATTAGTGCAATAATCACGTGAAAATATTGATTATTTATATTACTTTGAATATTGGAATGGATATATTTCTATAGTACTTCTCAGCAAAGGGCGTATTAGACTTTCGATTGGTTTTAGTACTAAGTAAACACTGCAATAAATATAATGTCCTCGCACTTAATTAGATCTTTAAAACCAAAATCAATCAGACCATCAAATCCATCGAATATATCACTCAAATTGACAGTTCCGTGGTTGATTGAACAACCATTGATCAGTGTTAGTATTACCAGAGATACCTATTACTAGTAATAGATCAGAAACGAAGTAAACAGATAGACTGAATGATTCGTTGATTGATTGATAGTTCTAAATCTAGTAAGTGCGCAAGAGTTGAAAGATATAATCTCAACTCTAGCGCAAGCGGCGCTAGTCCCGATCTGGCCTAGTGCCGCACGTGACTACTAAACTAATATTGTACCCACAATTATATATAAAATAATTATTTAAAATTATATAAAGTTTTATTTAATTTAATAATTTTTGAAATATTATATTCAATAAATAAATCAATATAAATTTTAATATCGATTTTTTTATAAAAATCGTTTTTTTTTATTATTTAAAATCGCGAATTATTTATTATATTTTATATTATAAATTTTTTTTTTATAATATTATATTTAATTCGAAATAATTTTTTTTTTATAAATAATTTATAATTATTTAAATATTTTATTTTTTATTATTTTTATTACGAATAATTTATAATTTATTTAAATATTTAAAATTCGAAAAATTTATTCGAATTCGTATAATTAAAAAGAAATATATATAAAAAATATTTATTATTTTTCGAATTCGTTTTTTATATCGAATAATATATAATATTCGTTTTTAAAAATTTTTTAATTAAATTGAAAAAATTTAATTGTTAAAAATAAAAATTAAATAAATCGATTTTATTATTAATATTTAAATTAAATTTCGATTTTTAAATATAATTTTTTTTATTATTTAAAAAAATTAAAAAAAGTTTAATTAAAAAATATTTCAATTAAATTCAATTAAAAAAAATTTAAATTAAAAATTTAATCGATAATTTACGTAAAAATAATAAAACGATTTAATAATTATAAATTAAAAATATAATCGAAAAATAAAATAAAAATTTATTCGAATAAATTCGATTTTAAATAATTGAAAATAAATAATAATAAAAGAATTTATTTTATATAATTAATAAAAAAAAATTTTATTATTAATTGTTTTTTTTTTACGATTTAAATCGAATAAAAATATTAAAAAAACGAATTTTAATACGAATTTCAATATAAATTTTTTTTTAATAATTTAATCGAATTTATAAAATAATTTATAAATTATTAAAATTTGTATTTATATTTATTTTTTAAAATAAATTTATTTTAAAAAATGTATTTAATTGTTTTAATTAAAATCGTTCGAATAATACGATCGTTTAATTTTAAAATTTTTATTGTATTACGTTTCGAATAATAATATATTAATTATAAAATAATATAATCGAAAATAAAAACAATACGTATATTTAATCGTTTTTAATTAAAATTTTAAATTAAAATTAATTTTTTTAAATAAAAAATCGGTTTTTTTTTAATAAATATAATTTAATCAATTTTTAATCAATTTTTTTTGAAATTTTTTTATAAAATATATTAATTATTTTTTTTATTTTTTATTTTATAATCGTTTAATTATTTAATTTTCATTTTAATATTTAAAATAATTTGTAATTTTATTTTTAAATTTAATAATATACGTTTATATTAATTTCGTTTTATTATATATAAAAATAATAAAAAATCGATTATTATCGAATTTTTTAATAAAAATTAAATCGATTATATTAAAATAAATTAATTTTATTAAATGTTTTTTTAATTTAATAAAATAAATATACGATTTTTATTTATTTTTTTATATAATATATATATAAAAAAAAAATAAAAAAAAAACGAATATAAAAATTAATTTATTATTAATAATTTAAAATTTAAAATTAAATATTATAATTATAATTATATTAATAAATTTTACGAATAAAATAAAAAACAATATAAATTTAATTAAAATTTTTACTTTTTTTAAAAAAAAACTTTTTTATATTATTCGATTTTTATTTATTATTTTTTTTTTTAATATTAAATATTTAATTTCAATATAATATATTTTTTTATAATAATCGTAAAAATTTTAAATGTTTAATAAACGATTATTAATTATAAAAATACTTTTAATATTAATAATCAATGAATTTTATTATTATTATTTTTTTAAACGTTTTTTAAATTATTATATTTTATTCGATTATAAAAATTTTAAACGTTTAAATAAATTTATAAATTTATTAAAATATTATAATAAAAATTTCGTATATAAATTTGAATTTTTTAAAAAAATTATAAAATTAATTAAACGAATATAAAAAATTTTATTTTATAAAAAAAATTTAATTTACTATTAATTTAATAAAAATTAATTCGAAAAATCAATAATATTTTTATATTCGATTAAAATAAAAACGTAAAAACGTATAATAAAATCAATTAATTTTTTAATTTTAATAAATCGTTTTATATAAAAAATATTTAATATTTGATAAATTTAATTAAAAAAATTTATATTTTTCTAATTATTATATTTATATTAATTTTTAATAATAATATAATTTTGATATTATTATTTTTTTTATTATATATTATTTTAAATAAAAACTATTTATTATATTTCGTTTTATAAATAAATTTTTTTATATTAATTATATTATTTTTAAATTTAAATCTCGTAATTAAATACAGTTTAAATAATTATTATATAATATAATTAAAATCGATTTACAATTAATTAAATTCGTTTTTTTATTAATAGTAAAAAGTTTTATAAAAAAAAAATTTAAAAATAAAAAATTCGATAAATAAATAATTAAAAATTACAAATAATTATTTTAATATTTAAAAATAATTTATATATTATAAAATCGAAAATATTTATAAAAATTTAAAAAAAAATATTATTGTTATTATTTATAATTAATATTAAATTATAAATTTTATTAAAAATATTAATAAAATTATTAAATATATTTTAAATAATATTTTTAAAATAATAAAATTATTAATTAAAATTTCATTAAATAAAACGATATTAAAATTACAATTATTCGAATTAAAAAAAAAAATTTTTTATAAAAAAAGTAATTAAAAAATATAAAATATAACGTTTTATTAATTTTATATTTTTTTTATTTATTTAATTTTTATTTAATTTATTTAATTCGTTTAAATTTTTAATATTTTTTTTTAATTTAAATTAAAACTCGTTTATAATCGTTTTTAACGTTTTATATTATATAAAAAAAATATATATTTAATTATTATAATAATATTTATAAAAATATTCTCGATTAATATAATTGAATATTATTATTAAAATTTAAAAAAACTTTTTTAATTAATAAAAAACGCGATAAAAAATAAATAAAAATAAAAAAATTATTTAAAATAAAATAAAATAAATTTAATTTAAAATTCAATCGAATTATTTAATCGATAAAAAGTTTTTTTTTATAAAATAAAATTAAAATAATTTAAATTGAAACGTATTTACGATTTATTTTAATTTAAAATTTAATAAATACTTAAAAATATTTTAAATTAAAAAAATATATATATATTTAAAAATCGAAAAAATTTATATATATAAAATAAAAAAAATATTCGAATTATTTTAAAATATTAAAAATAATATAAAATTTAAATTAAAAAAATATATATATATATAAATAAAATTATAATAAAAATATATATATTTCAAATTATTTCGAAAAATAATTTTTTAAATATTTAAAAAAAAAAAAATTAAAAAATTAATTGTTTTTTAATTAAATTTAATTAATTTAATTTTTATATAAATTTAATTAAAGAAAATTAATTTAAATAATCGAAAATTCGAGAAATAAAAAATAAATAAAATTTCGAATTATAAAAAATAAATAATTAAATAAATAAATTTTCAATAAATAAATAATTTCGTACGAAATTCGAATTTATAATTTATTAAAAATTATAAAAAAAATATTCGTTATTAATAATATAAAAAAAAATAAAAAAATTTTATATATAAAAAAAATAAAAAAAGTTTTATTTTAATATTAATAACGAATTAAAAAAAAAATTTATTAGACGTATATTTTATTTTGTAAACTTTATAAAAACAATTTTACGAAAAATTATAAAGTTTTTAATTTTAATAATTTATTTTTATTTTAAATTTTAAATTAATAATTTTTAATTTAAACGTTTTATAAAAGTTTGAAATTGATATAATTATTAAAATAAAATAATAATTTAAAATTTTATCGTATAATAAAATTAATAAATTAATAAACTTTTTAATATTTAAAATACAAATGTATTTTTTATAAATTTTTATATTATTAAATTTTTTTTTAAAATTCTCGTTTTTATATTTAATTATTACGATTGATTTAATTAATTTAAATTATTTTATTTAATATATAATTGAATTTTAAATATTTTATAATTTACAAATTTTAAATTTTAAATAAAAACGTTTTAATTTACATCGATAAAATCGATACAAATAAAAATTTAATAATTAAAATTTAAAGCGTTAAAAATAAAATATAATATAAAATATAAAAAATATTTTATTATTAATTATTAAATTTGAATATTTTAATTAAATTTAAATAAAATTAATTATTATTAAAAATATTAATATTATGTATATATATATATATAATTAATATTAATTTTTAAATAAAATAAATAATTATAAAAAATTTTAATTTTAATTTTTTTTTAAAAATATAAAATAATTAAAAATTATATATTAATTATATTTATTATTTCGAATTTATAAATTATTAAATAAATAATATAATAATAATTTAATTTTAAAATTTTTAAAGTTTTTTTTTTTTTTTAATTTTATTAAATTTAAAATTATTTATATTTTTAAATATATTAAATTAATTTTTATTTTAAATTTTTTTTAAAATTAATTATAAATAAAAAATATTAAATTTAATCGAAATATTTAAATACAATAATTTAATTAATTCAAATTATATAAAATTTATAAATAAATTAAAATTTAATTAAATATTATTAAATTTAAATATTAAACGATTTTATTAATTTGTTATTATATAAATTCATAAAATATATTTGTATTTAATAAAAATAATAATCGTAAATTTTTTAAATTCGTTTTTATTTTAAATATTAAAATTTTAAATTATAAAAATATGTTTTTATTTAAAATATTAAAAATTTTTAATTTTTAATTTTATAATTATATAATTTTTTAAAAAAAAAATTAAAATTTTTATTTTAAAATTATATATTAAATAAAATAATTTAAATTAATTAAATTAATTAAATTAATTATAATAATTTAAAATAAAAAATAAAAAATATAATTTTTTTTTTAATAATATAAAATTTTATAATATATTTTTATTTTAAATATTAAAAAGTTTATTAATTTATTAATTTTATCGTTTAATAAAATTTCAAATTATTATTTTATTTTAATAATAATATTTTTATTTTAAATTTTTATTAAACGTTTAAATTAAAAATATAAAATAAAATATATATTAAATAAAAAAAATAAAAATAAATTCGTTTATTAATTAATTCGTTTATAAATTGACAAATAAAATATTTTTTTAATATAAAAATTTTTTTTTAAAATTTTTTAATTAAATAAATTATTATTGAAAAAAAAATTTTTTATTAAATAATCAATTATTAATATATTTAAAAATATAAATATAATTTAAATTTAAAAAATTTTAAATTAAAATTTTTTTATAATATAATTTTTTTTTTAAAAAAAATTTTTAAATTATAATTTTTTAAATTTTTAAATATAAAATATATTATAAAAAATTTATATCTAATATTAATTTATATTAATAAATAATTTTATTATTTAAAATATATAATTATAAAAATTTACTATATATATTTTTTTATTTTTTTATTTATTATAATATTAATTTTATTATTTTTTATTAAAAAATAAAATATTATAAAAATATTAAAAATTATTTAATTATATATTTTTTAATAAATTAATAAAAAATTTAATTATAAATTATAAAAAAAATTAAAATATTATTTTTGTTTTATTTATACATTTTTTTATATATTATAAATAATAAATATAATAATAATAATAAATTTTTTTATATATATATTAAAAAATTTAAAATTATTAAAAATATTAAAAATATTAAAAATAATAAAAAAATTAAATAAAAAATTGAATATATTTAATAATAAAAAATGTAAAAAATAATAAAAAAATTAAATAAAAAATTGAATATATTTAATAATAAAAAACGTAAAAAATAAATAATATTTTATTTTTAATTTTTAATTTTTATATTAAAATTAATAATTAAATATTAAATATTTTAAATTATATATTTTAACGTTTTATTTAAATATTTTTAATTTTAATTTTTTATTAATTTTTTATCAGGAAATTTTTTTATTGCTAATCAGCTGCCAATAGTACCAGCGGCTTGCTAGTAACGCGCGCTACGCAGTAATTGCATGTTCAAAACTTTGGCGCCCAATCAGCAATCGATTGGCAAGTGGGTCCGGCCAATAAGAACATTAAAACTCTCGGCTTTCGGGCGGCTGCAGACGGCTGCGCCCGGCTTTTATGCAGCCGCACTTAATCAATTGAGCCGCTCAGCCTCTAAGTGCAGCACTTAATTGCAGCACCTGCTCGCATATAAGCTCAATACTCTTTATAGCCAGCTTCTGCGCGCGTAAACTTTGCTTGAATCGATCGATTCTACGATCAGATTCTAAATAGCGTTAATATTTTCAATTCTCATTCTTATTCATTACTTCGATATTTTCAATGATTGGTCGGATAAGGCACGGCCGCTAGCTTCTTAGCGAAGAACACCAAAACTCTCGCAGCTTCTAACTTTATAGCTTAATATCTCAATGCGCGCTCGATAGATTTACTTGAAACTCTTAAAATAGATTAAATAAGTGCTATAGATTATAAGTTTCAAATATCTAAGTATTTAGTTTTAAACTGGTGCTATTAGCAATGCTCTGGCACTATTGGCATCGAGCTGGCGCTATTAGCACCAAGGCAAAAATGACCGGTGGCGTTGGCAGCTAATTAGCGAGCCAATGGCACTAGTAACGCACGTGCTTTTCGGCAAAACGGCTGGCAAAAAATTTTTTTTTTGATGTTTTTAAATTTTATATTATTAAATATAAAATAAATTATAATAAATAAATTAATATTTAAAAAAAAATTTTTTTTTTTATTATATATAAATTTTAATAAAAATATATTAAAATTATTATTAAAATTTATATATATATTTATAATTTATTATATAATAAAATTTAATTAAATTAATTAAAATTAAAAAAAATTATATTAAAAATATTTAAATATATAAAAAAATATTATAAATTTAAAATAAAAAAAATTTTAATAATAAATTTAATATTATTATTTTATAATTTACAAAAAAAAAATTTATAATTAATAATTTATAAAAAAAAAATATTAAAATTTTATTAAAAAAATTAAATAATTATTTTTAATATGTATTTTAATATTATTAAAAACGTTAATAAATATAATAATTTTTTTAATTAATTAAATAATAATAAAAATTTATTATAAATAAATTTTTTTTATATATTTATATAATAATTATATAAAAAAAAATTAATTAATAAAATAAATATTAATTTATATTATTAAATTTTTTTATTTAAAAATCTTATTTAATAATCGATTTTAAACGAAAAAAAAATTATAATTATTTTTTTTAATTTAGAATAAAAAAAATACAAAATATTTTTTATTATTTATAAATATATTAAAAATTTAATTTATTTATAAAATAAAATTTACTAAATGTAAATACAATATTAGTTTAATAATCACGTGCGGTACTAGGCGAGATCGGGACTAGCGCCGTTTGCACTAGAATTGAAATTATATTTTTCAATTTTTGCGCGTTTATTAAATTTAAAACTAATAATCAATCAACGAATTATTTAATTTATTTGTTTATTTCGTTTTTAATTTATTACTAGTAATAAATATCTTTAGTAATACTAATACTAATTAGTAATTATTCAATCAATTACGAAATAGTTAAATTTTTATTTAAAAAAAATTAATTTACAAAAAAAATTTTTTTTTTTAAATAATTTGCTCTTTGTAAAAAAATACTTAGAATAATTAATATACTTTTGAAAAAACGAGAATTTACAAGAATTTTTTTATAGAAACGTATTAAAAATATCGAGACTATTAAAAACTTAAAAAAAACAATACGAAAGCGATTTTAAATTTGTATTTACTTTTCAAATTTACGTTTATTACGCAAAATAATAACGTTTACGAAAAACGAATAAAAAAATACGAAAACAATTTTAAATTTATATTAATTTATTTAAATTTATATTAAAAATAAATTCTTAAAAAAAAATTTACGTTTTTATTTATTATTTGATTAAAAGTATATAAATATTAATAATAATATTTATTTGAATTTTAATTAAAACTTTTAATTTTTTTATTATTTATTATATAATTATTTTTCAAAATAGCAAATTTATTTAAAATTAAATTTTTTTACAATAAAAACAAATAAAATTTTTTTTTCAATTTTATAAACAATAAAAATTTCAATAAAATAATATTAAATAAATATATTTTTTATCGCTTTAAAATATATAAAAAAAAAAAATACTTTAATTGTAATTTATAAAAATACTTTTAAAAAAACTTTGAAAATTACTTATAAGAGATTTTACGTTTAATACACAAAAATTTTATACGTTGTTTACGAAACTTTTTACGTATTTACAAAGTTTAAATATCGAAAAATAAAAAGTTTATTATTAATAATTTGAAAAAAGTTTTTCAATAAAAAGAATTTTATAAATAAATACAAATAAAAATCATCGATCAATTGAAAAATAGAAATTTCTTTTCTCAATAAAATCGATTAATTCAATTAATAAATCAAAATATTTTAATACTAATATTCAATAATTAAAATATAATTACTTTTACGATTTCAATTATTAATACAAATTTCTTTACTACGAATACAATTACTTCTACGAATACTTTTTATATTTCTTTTATTACAATTTTTTTTACAAATACGAATTTATTTAATATAATACAAAATATTTAATATATTTATTAATAATTTTTTTAATAACAATTGAATCAATATAATAATTCATAGAATATTTTTATTAAATTATTTACAAATTTAATAAAAATTTATATTAATAATCAAAAATATAATAAAAAATTATACAATATTTTTAATCGCAAATTATCGATTTTTTATAATTATTATAATAAAATCGAATTATTTTAAAATTAATACAATAAAATATTTTTTATTAATTTTACAAAACGTATAAATGCGTTTTATTTCAATAAATTTTTAAAAAGAGATTTCGATTTTACTATACTAATAACAATAATAAAAACTTATTTTGAGATTAAAAAGAATTACTAATTATATATATTTTTATAGAAAAAAATAATTTTAATAAAAATTATTACAATTAATTCAATAAAAACTAAATTAAAATACTTATAAATATTTTTCAATCAATTTCAAAAGATTTAATTAAACTTATTATCGAAATATTAAATGAAATATAATTTGCGAAATCAAATTATTAGCGTTTATTGAAATATTAAAAAGTGTAATTTTATTTTTTATAAATTTATTAATACTTTTGAAAACGTTTATATTGAATTGCAATCAATAGTAAATACTACGACGCGATCACGTGAAATATAGTAATATAATTTAAATTCTATTTTTTAAAATTAAAAAAAAAACGAATTCGATTAAAATTAAATTGATCGTATTTATAAAAAACGAGACAAAAAACGCGATCAAATATAAAATCGAAAATATTGAAATCGAGAAAACTTTCGAAATAAATATTATGAAAATCATAGATTTCAAAAAGAACTATACTAAAAGAAATATTATATTTGTAGTAAATCGAAATATTAATTAACAAAATATACGATAGAAAAACGATAATAAATATATGTAAAATTTCGATAGTAAATTCAATATATAGTAAATCGAGATATTACAATAATTTATTATTAGAGTTTTTTTACTAAAATCGAAAAAATGAAAAATTTATCGAAAAATAATCAAATAATAGAAATTGATCAATTGTTAATAAATATAAAAATAAAAAATGAAAATAAGAATTATTTTATCGAATTTAAAAAAATCGATAATACGCAAATAATAATTATTTTAAATAATCAATTTACTCGTTATATTATTACGAGAAAAAATATATTTAATATTTTATTATTACAATTTGAATTACTTAAATCGAATCAATATTTATTTTTTATTTTCGAAAATCGATATTTTTTAAAGATTTTTCAAAAGATTATATCAAATAATAAAATCGTTAAAATATTAATTATTAATTAATCGCAATTTATAGTACTACGAAAACTTGATATTAATATTCAATTAAATGTATTTACAATCGAAACTTATAAAATTCGCTTTAATAAAAACATTATTTTATTGTAAGAAATTATTCGAATCGATATTTTATTAAATATTATTATTTTTTATATTATTTTTATAAATATATTTTTCTTATTCTATATTCAAAATATAAATACTATAAGTATAAAATTCGACAATCTAAAGAATATTTTGATTCAAAGAAACAAAATCGTTTTTATTATAAGAAAATAAAACTATCTATAAATATTATTATATTAATCAAAAAAAAGTCTAATTTGAAATTATTTTATTAATATAAAATTACATTAATTGTATAAACGTTTTAATTATTTATCGATACAACGTTTTATAAAAGTTTTTTAATAAATTGATTATAACGTAAATATTAAACATATTTAATATTTTATTAAATATTATTATTATTATTAAATATATAAACAATTACTTAAAACATTCAAATTTATTTTACAAAATAATTATAAATTCAATTATTTGATTATTATCGACGTTTTATATTTAAATAAAAAACTAGTCTTACAAATAATAAACTCGTTTATAGTATTTCAAACTATTAAATTCATAAAAAATATATTTGCAAAAACAATATAAAATATACTATATATATATTAAATCGATATATATTAAAAATTATCGAATTATATTGTTTACAATATTAAAAAAAAATATTCATTTATAGAATTTTAATAAAACGTTAAAATAATAATAATTGAAATCAAAAAAATACTCGTTGAAACTTATAATAATATAAAAAAAGTAAAAAAATACTATATTTCATTATATCGAATTTACGAGATTATTTACAACGAATTAATCGAAAAACAAATCGACAAAAATATAATCTTACAAATAATAATCAAAATTATCAACGATTTAACAAAATTGAACGATATTATACTTACGTTATTAGTCTTTAAAACATACTTTAAAATAATTAATAACGACGCGTCGTCGTTATTAATTATTAAAAAAATTAAAACAATTTAAATAATTACTAAAAAAATACGTCGTTTATATATTTAACGTCAAATTAATAATATACTTTCAATGAAAAACGATTCAAATACGAAATTTATATTAAATTTATTAATTCTATTTAAAGTACGCATTTAATATAAAAAAAGCGAATAAAAAAAACTATACAAACTATTAATAATTAATAAAAAAATATATATAATCGATATATTTTACGAATTGATTAATTTTCGTTTAACGATCGTCAAATTTTATTATACAAAAAAAAAAGTATTAAAAATTCATAATCGAATTAATAATCAAAAAAATAATCAAAAAAATCAAAAAAAAACTTTTTTATTTTTTTAATCAAACGAAATAAACGAAAAACCAATCAAAAAACGTCATTGAAAACGTTTAAAAAAATCACGAAATAAAAACGTATATAATAAAAAATTTAAATAAAATAAATATTATAATTTTATCGAAAACGACGAGAAAAATTACAAAGATTTCAACGATTAATTTTTTATTTTTATCGTCGAAAAAATTAAAATTTTTATAATTTTTATAACAAATAAAAAAAAAAACAATATAAAATTATTATTAAAACTACGAAAAAAAAATATAATTACAATTTTTGAACAATTATTCGAAATATTTTAAAAAAAAAAAATCGATAATTTGATTACAAAAAAAGTCTTGAATTTCATTCAATACAATTTTAGTAAATATACTAGAATTCGAATTTTCAATTCGAGATTAATCAACGAAATCAAAAATAAAACTACTAATATCTTTTACGAGAAATCGAGACTAATAATCCAAAGATATAACGACGAAAAAAAAAGAAATAATTCTTACGCAATTTTCGACAATACAAAAAATTAACCAATGATTAATTGTCGTTTTAATACTTTTTTTAATCCAATTTCTAAACAAGAAAATTAAAATATAATTTCGTAATATTATTTAAATTTATATCCAGTTTACGACAAATTTTCAACGATTTATATTAATACGTTTATCAAAAAAAATCCGTTATTTATATTTATTAAATACGATTATAATTATTTTAAAATCTTTGTATAAAATTGCAAAAATAAAAACACATTAATAAATTACGTATTATAAATATTATAAAAAGAAACTATTTATAATTACGTCGATATACGATTTTTATTTTCTAATTACGATTATTAAAAAACTTTTTAACGTTATTAAAATACAAATCGACGATACGTTTATATTAATAGAAAAAAAAAATTTTATTCTCGAAAAAAACGAATTCAATAAAATTAAATTCTTGATCAAATTTAAAAAAGTTTTAATATTAAAAATACTATTGATTTTCAATAAATACGTTTTAATTTAATTCGAAAATATAATTTAATTACAATAAAAGAATCAAAACAAAAAAATTAAACTAATAAATATTAAATCATTTAATTTTCAAATTAAATATTGAAAATAACAAATTAAAAAAATTTATATTACTACAATTTATTAATTTAAAACAATTTTCGATTTGTTTATTATTATTTAATATCAAAATTCAACGAAAAAAAAAATTATTACGTTAAATAAAAAATTAAAATAACAAATTAAAAACTTAAATTAAAAACTCAAATATATTATTTTCGATTTGTTTATAATAAAATTCTTCGTTTTTATCGATAGTTTATTTGTAAACAATAAAAATTTTAGTTTTTAAATTGAATATAAAATTATTTTAATAAATAAACGTCAATTGAATAATAAAAAATTCGAAATTAAATTTTTTTTTATTTATTATAATTCTATTAAAAACAAACGCGTTATTAAAAGCGTTTTAACTTTTGAGATATATAGTATAGTAAAAAAAGTCGATATAATAATCGCAATCGAATTTATTATTAATATAATTATTTAACAATTCGATTTCTTTAAAATTTCGATAATCGTTTATATAAATTTATATTCGTTATACGAATATTTAATCAAACTAGAAACGATTAAAGAAAAGCGTTTTATAATCGATATTATAATTTTTTATCAATCGTATAAACGCAAAAAACTATAAAAAATTCAATAAATTAATAATTAAAATAATTTAACGAATATTATAATAAAATTAATATTTAATAAAATTTTAAAAAAGTTTCTAAATACGAAT
>MU119546.1:0-49613 GCA_014904845.1 Acephala macrosclerotiorum
TAATTTATTTAATTTATTTAATTTATTTAATTTATTTAATTTATTTAATTTATTTAATTTATTTAATTTATTTAATTTATTTAATTTATTTAATTCGTTCGAATTTTCGGTATTTTTTTTAATTTGAATTAAAATTCGTTTGTAATTGTTTTTAGCGTTTTGTATTATACGTAGAAAAAATATATTTGTTTATTATAATAATATTTATAAAAATATTTTCGATTAATATAATTAAATATTATTATTAAAATTTAAAAGATTTTTTTAGTTAATAGAAAAACGTAGTAAAAAACAAGTAAAAACGAGAAAAAATTTATTTAAAATTTAAATAATAATATTTTTTTATTGAAAAATATTTTTTAAAATAAAAATAAAAAGAATTTAATTTGAGATTCGATTGAATTATTTAATCGATAAAAGAATTTTTTTTGTGAAATGTAATTAAAATAGTTTAAATCGAGAAGTATTTATAATTTGTTTCAATTTAAAAAACATTTTAATGTCAAGTTTTCTTTTTTTGATTTAAAGTTCGATGAAAACTCGAAAATATTTTAAATTTGAAAATAAAAAAATAAATTTATTTGAAAAAGAAATAAATTTGTTTGAAAATTAAAAAAGTTTATATTCGTAGAATAGAAAAGGTATTTAAACTGTTTTAAAATATTGAGAACAATATAAAATTTAAACTTGAAATAAATAAAAAGAGACTACAAATAGAATTGTAGTAAAAATACGCGTATTTCAAATTGCTTTAAAAAATAATTTTCAAGTATTTGAAATTGTTTAAATTATCGAAGCATTTTATGTTTTTTTTTTGAACTTTTTAAAAAAAGTAAAAGTTTAAAGAGTAATCGTTTTTTGTTTGAATTTGATTAATTATATTTATAGTAAGTAAATAAAATTTAATTAGTTTAAATTTCATATGAAATCAATTGAAAAGAATCAATTAAAATAATCGAGAGTTCGAGGAATAAAGATAAAGATAAGAAGAAAAAATGAATAATAAATAAATAAATAGAGTTTTGAATTGTAAAAAATAAATAATTGAATAAATAATTTTCAGATAAATAAGTAGTCCCGTGCGAAATCCGAGCTTATAATCTGTTAAAAAATATAAAATAAGTATTTATTGTTTTTTTTTTTTTTTTTTGTTATTGATATGTAAAAAAAACGAAGTCTCCTTATATACAAAAAAAGTGAAAAGAGTTTCATTTTGATATAATCGACTATTTCGAGCTTTGTTTATAAATTTACGAACTTACGAGCTTTTAATCGATCGCATTAACAATTTCATTATTTCCTTTACTCGACTCGAGAAATAAACGATTTTACGATAGCCTGGTAATTTACTTTCGAGTTTACCGTCGATATTACCACTCTAATAATAATAAGTCTCTCGATTTTCAATCATATATCACGAAAACAACAACACTAAAAGCAATTATACTTAATCTACTATATAGCAATTATTACCAACGTTTTTAATTCGATACAATTATTTAAACTCCAATTCCAATTACTCGTTAAACTTTTCAACTTTTCTCGTATTACTAATATATTTTTACAAAACGAATACATTAGATTTTTAGTATATCGAATATTACGCATATATCGACTTAATACAATTTTAATTCATCGAAAGAATAAACTACTTTTAAAACGTACTCTCGATATTTATATTCTTTTAATATTTTTAATGTTTTTAATATTTTGAATACGTGGTTTTTGATTGACTCGAAACTTATAAATATCGAGTTTAAAAAAATTTCTCTATTTTTAATCTCAAGTATTAATAGTTATGTAGTAATAATAAACTATTAATATTCTTTTAAATTAAACGCTTTCTATTTATTTATTTGTATTTAGATTCGTTTTTTTAATTGAAAAAAAAACTTGTTTTATACGATTAAAAAAAGCGATTTTTTTTTAAAAAGAAAATTGCTAATATCGATTTATAAAACACGTGTTTTATTACGTGACAATTAATTTCGCTCTCGTTTTAATTTTTTCTTTCTTATATATATTTCTATAAAACTCTCTCTTCGAAAAAATATATTAAACAAAATAAATCAAAAATAGAAAAAGTAAAATTTCAATATTAGTAATTCGTTTAATATTATTTAAACCTTTGTATATCGACAAATATCGATATATTTAATTCGAATATAAAATTAAAAAATTTTCGTAAATATAATAATATTTTAATTATTTTTATAAATAATAATAATACTCGTATTTAAATCGCTAAAATTAATTTATTTAAAAAAAATTTAAAATTATTTTTTAATTATATTTATTTATTTAATTTACTCGATTTTATAAAATAAATAAAAACTATAAATTAGCGTTTAACGAACTAATTAATAATTGTCGATTGTATATTAAAAACGTAATTAAATATCGATCGTTTAATATTATAATTGTCGATTTAATCGAAATTAATATAATTTTCAAATAATTAAATCGATTCTCGAAAAATTAAATTTATATCGAATATATTTTAAATATATTAAAAAAAAAATTATTATTTTTATATATATTTCGATCGAATTCGAAACGAATCGATTAACGATTAAAATAATATAAATAAAATCGAGTCGCGTATCGAATATAGCGTATATAAAAAAAATCAATAATAAATTAATATATTCGTTAAAAAAAAAGCGATATTTAATAATTTTTTTCGATTAAAATTAAATAAATTATTAATTTTATTAAAATATTAATAATAAAATAAATCGATATATTATTATATTCGAGAATTTTTTAAAAATAAATTATTTATAAAAAACTAAAAAAGTAGTAAAAATAATTTCGAATAATTTTTATATTTAAATAAAAATAATATAAATCGAAATCGAATATATAAAAATAAAAACTAAAAAACTTTTTAATAATATTAATATTTTTTCGTAAATTATTAATAATAAAAAAATCGTTAATATAAATATTAATAATATTATTTT
Source organism: Acephala macrosclerotiorum (assembly GCA_014904845.1). NCBI lineage: Eukaryota > Fungi > Ascomycota > Leotiomycetes > Helotiales > Mollisiaceae > Acephala > Acephala macrosclerotiorum. The sequence goes on from MU119546.1 coordinate 2,967, forward strand.
TTTAGTAAAAAAATAAAAATATTAATATTAAAAAATTTAAAATTTTATTTCGAGAAAAAATCAATAAAAATATTATATTATATATAAAATAATTATTTAAAACTATATAAAACTTTATTTAATTTAAATTTTTTTAAAACGCTATATTTAATAAATAAATCGATATAAATTTTAATATCGATTTTTTCGTAAAAAAAAATCGATTTTATATTTATTTAATTAATTTTTTAATTACAAATAATAGTAAAAATAAAAATAATTTTATAATTTATCGATTTTATTATCGAGATAAAAATCTTAAAAAAATCGATTTTTTTTTATTACTCGAAATCGCGAATTATTTATTGTATTTTATATTGTAAAAAAAAAATTATAACGTTATATTTAATTCGAAATATTTATTTTTTAATAAGTAATTTATAATTATTCGAATATTTTATTTTTATTTATATTTCATTTTTTATTAAAAAAAAAAAATTTTTATATTATCGTTTTTTATTATTTTTATTACAAATAATTTATAATTTATTCGAATATTCGAAGTTCGAAAAATTCGTTCAAATTCGTATAATCAAAAAATAATAATAAAAAATATTTATTATAAAATGCGAAAATAATAATAATAATAATAATAAAATTATACGCGTTAATAATAAATTTAATATAAAAAAAATTTAAATCGAAAAAATCGAAAAATTATTAAAAATACGAATAATTAAAAAAAAAACAATAAAACGATTCGATTTAATATCGAAATTTATTTTATTTTTAATAAATAAAATAAACGTAATTTTTCGAAAACAAAAATATTATAAATATTTTTATTATTTTTCGAATTCGTTTTTTATATCGAATAATATATAATATTCGTTTTCGAAATTTTTTTTAATAAATCGATAAAATTAAAAAAATTTAATTATTAAAAATAAAATAAAAATAAAATAAATCGATTTTATTATCAATATTTAAATTAAATTTCGATTTTTAAATATAATTTTTTTTTATTATTCGAAAAAATAAAAAAAAAATTAATAAAAAATTGTTCGATCAAAAAGCGTTTTAATCGAGTTTAATTGAAAAAAATTTACATTAAAAGTTTAATCGATAATTTATATAAAAATAATAAAAAGATTTAATAATTATAAATCGAAAATATAATCGAAAAACGAAAAATTATTAATTTTATATTATTAAATAAACGATTAATATTTTTAAAATAAAAAAATAAATTATTATAAAATAAAAAAATAAATTAATTTAAACGAATTCGATTTTAAACGATAGAAAATAAATAATAATAAAATAATTAGTTTTATGTAATCGATAAATTAATTTTTCGTTATTAATCGTTTTTTTTTACGATTTAAATCGAATAAAAATATCGAAATAAATAAATAAAATAAAATAACGAGTTTCGATACGAATTTTAACGTTAAAATTTTTTTTAATAATTTAATCGAATTTATAAAATAATTTATAAATTATCGAAACTCGTATTTATATTTATTTTTTTTAAAAAAAAATTATTTTAAAAAATGCGTTTAATTTTTTTAATTAAAATCGCTCGAATAATCGATTATTTAATTTTAAAATTTTATTATAAAAAAATTTATATTTAATTAAAAAATTTTAAATAATTTTATTTCGATTTTTTTAATTTTTATTAAAATTATAATAATAAATAATAAAATCGAAAGTTTTAATATAATTATAATTAAAAAATTTATTGTATTACGCTTCGAATAATAATATAATTAAAAATAAAAATAATACGCATATTTAATCGTTTTCGATTAAAATTTAAAATCGAAATTAATTTTTTTAAACAGTTTAATTAAATTATTCGAATAAATCGTATATTTCTAATAAATATAATTCGATAAATTTTTAATCGATTTCGTTTTTTTAAAAACTTTATAAAATTTATTAATTACATATTTTTTTTAATTATTATTTTATAATTGTTTAATTATTTAGTTTTTATTTCAATACTCGAAATAATTTAAACGAATAAAATTTTCATTTAATTAAAAGTTTAATTATTAAAATAGTAATTACTATAAAATAATACGAAAAAAATTATTGGATTTAATTAAAAAATTAAAATTTATTTTATATAATAATATTAATTTCATATGATAATATTAATTTTATATAATAATATTAATTTTATATAATAATATTAATTTTATATTTATCGATTATTTATAAGATTAAATTTTCGTAAAATTAAAAACGAAATTTTTTATTTTTAAAAAATTAAAAAATCGAAATAAAATTATATAATTTTATAAACGAATATTATTTAACGTTAATAAAAATAAATATTAGTAGTTTATTATTTGAATTTAAAATTGAGAATTGAGATTAAAAATTTTTCGATTTTTTCGAATTTAATTTATTTTTTATATTTTCGTATAATTCGAAATTATTAAATCAAAAATTAATAAATTAAAATCGATTTATAATAACGTAATTAATATAATCGATATTAACGATTTAATTATTTTTAAAAATTTAATAAAAACGAAAAAAAACTATATTAAATAAAAAAGAAATAAAAACCAAAAAAAAGCAAATATAAAAATCGATTTATTATCGATAATTAAAAATTAGAAATTAGAAATTATAATTATAATCGTATCAATAAATTTTATAAACAGAATAAAAAACGATATAAATTCAATCGAAAATTTTAATTTTTTCGAAAATAAATTTTTTACGTTATTCGATTTTTATTTATTATTATTTTTTTTTTTAATATTATATTTTTTTTAAAATAAAACTATTTAATAAAATATTTAATTTTAATATTAATAATAAACAAATTTTATTATTATTTTTCGTTAATCGTTTTTTAAATTATTGTATTTTATTCGATTATAAGATTTTTAAATATTTAAATAAAATTGTAAATTTATTAAAATATCGTGATAAAAAATTTATATATAAATTTAAATTTTTAAAAAATTAAAAAATTAATTAAACGAATATAAAAATTAATATTTTATAAAAGATTTTTAATTCGTTATTAATTTAAAAAAATTAATTTAAAAAATTAATAATATTTTTATATTCGATTAAAATAAAAACGTAAAAAGGCATAATAAAATCCATTAATTTTTTAGTTTTAATATTAAAATAAAACTTTTTTTACTTTTTTTGTATATAAGAAAATTTCGCTTTTTTTTATATACATAATAAAAAATACTCATTTTATACTTTTTAATAAATTATAAACTCGGATTTCGTATAGAATTATTTATTTATTTGAGAATTATTTATTTAATTATTTATTTTTTATAATTCGAAATTTTATTCACTTTTTATTATTCTTTTTTTTTTTTTTTTTTTTTTTTTTTTTTTTTTTCTCGAATTTTCAATTACTTCAATTAATTTTTTTTAATTAATTTCACATAAAATTCAAATCAATTAAATTCTATTTACTTACTATAAATATAATTAATTAAATTCAAGCAAAAAACGATTATTTTTTAAATTTTTATTTTTTTTAAAAAATTCAAAAAAATATAAAATATTTCAATAATTTAAACAATTTCAAATACTCAAAAATTATTTTTTAAAACAATTTAAAAAAAATTTTTTTATTATAATTTTATTTATAATTTTTTTTATTTATTTTAGATTTAAATTTTATATTATTTTTAGTATATTAAAATAATTTAAATAATTTTTTTATTTTACAAATATAAATTTTTTTAATCGTTAAATAAATTTTTTTTTTTAAATAAATCTATTTTTTCGTTTTTAAATTTAAAACATTTTCGAGTTTTTATCGAATTTTAAATTAAAATTTTTTTTTTAATATTAAAATATTTTTTAATAAAAAATTTTATTATTCAAATTTTAAACGGATTTTCTTTTATTTTTACTTATTTTTTATCGCGCTTTTTTATTAACTAAAAAAACTTTTTAAATTCTAATAATAATATTCGATTATATTAATCGAAAATATGCTTATAAATATTATTACAACAATTAAATATATTTTTTTTACGTACAATATAAAATACTAAAATCAATTATAAACGAATTTAATTCAAATTAAAAAAAATATTAAAAACTCGAGCGAATTAAACGAATTAAATAAATTAAATAAAATTAAAAAAATTAAAAAAAATATAAAATCAATAAAACGTCACATTTTACATTTTTTAATTATATTTCTTATAAAAAAACACTTTTTTAATTCGAACAATCGCAATTTCAATATCGTTTTACGCAATAAAATTTCAATTAATAATTTTATTATTTCAAGAATACTATTTAAAATACGTTTAATATTTTTATTAATATTCTCAATAAAATTTACAATTTAATATTAATTACGAATAATAATAATAATATTCTTTCGTTTACAAACGTTAATTTCTAAAAAAAAATTACGTTTTTTTTTTAAATTCTATAAATATTTTCGATTTTACAATATATAAACTATTTTTAAACATCGAAATAATTATTCGTAATTTTCAATTATTTATTAAACGAATTTTTTTATTTTTAAATTTATTTTCAAATTTTTTTTTTTTTTCGTAAAATCTTTTATTATTAACAAAAAAAAACGAATCTAATTAATCGTAAACTAATTTAAAACTTATTTTTAAACGATTAAAAAATTTTTATTAATATTTTTATTTTGTACTTATAACGAATTTAAAAAAAAAAATTTAATATTATATTTTATTTTTCAAATCAAAATCTCATTTATCGATACACACAATTCATATAATTATATTCGACTTTAAATAATAATTTAAAAAATTAAAATATTTACAAAAAATTTCTTTTTTAATTTCATTTTAATTCTTAAAAATAAAAAAAACTAATTCGATTTTTATCGTAAAATCAACAAATTTTTCATTATAAACAATTTTAATTACATTATATAATAATTATTTAAATTATATTTAATTATAAAATTTAAATTTAAAAATAATATAATTAATACAAAAAAACTTATTTATAAAACGAAATACAATAAATAATTTCTATTTAAAATAATATATAATAAAAAAATACTTATTTAAAAAAAAATTAATATCGAAATTATTTTATTATTAAAAATCGATACAAATATAATAATTAAAAAAAAAAAATTTTAATTAAATTTATCGAATATTAAATACTTTTTATTTAAAACAATTTATTAAAACAAAAAAATTAATTAATTTTATTACGCATTTTTATATTTTTATTTTAATCGAATACAAAAATATTATCGATTTCTCGAATTAATTTTTTTAAATTAACAATAAATTAAAAAATCTTTATAAAATAAACATTTTTATATTCGTTTAATTAATTCTATAATTTTTTTAAAAACTTAAATCCACATATAAAATCTTTATTACAATCTTTTAATAAATTTACAATTTCATTTAAATATTTAATAATTTTACAATCAAATAAAATATAATAATTTAAAAAATATTTAACGAAAAATAATAATAAAATTCGTTTATTATTAATATTAAAATCGCTTTTATAATTAACGATTATTTATTAAACACTTAAAATTTTTATAATTATTACAAAAAATCATATTATATTAAAATCAAATATTTTATTAAATATTCTTATTTTAAAAAAAAATTTAATATTAAAAAAAAAATTTAAAATATTTAATCGAATTTATATCGTTTTTTATTCTATTTATAGAATTTATTAATACAATTATAATTATAATTTATAATTTATAATTATTAATAATAAATCAATTTTTATATTTACTTTTTTTTTATTTTATTTTTTTATTCGATATAATTTTTTTTCGTTTTTATTAAATTTCTTAAAAACGATTAAATTATTAATACTAATTATATTAATTATATTATTATAAATCGATTTCAATTTATTAATTTTTAATTTAATAATTTCAAATTATATAAAAATATAAAAAATTAAATTAAATTTAAAAAAATTAAAAAAAATTTAATTTCGATTTTAAATTCAAATAATAAATTAATAATATTTATTTTTACTAATATTAAATAATATTTGTTTATAAAATTATATAATTTTATTTCAATTTTTCAATTTTTTATTTATAATTTTACGAAAACTCAATCTTATAAATAATTAATAAATATAAAATTAATATTATTATACGAAATAATTCTTAATTTCTCGATTAAATCGAATAATTTTTTTTATATTATTTTACAATAATCGCTATTTTAATAATTAAAATTTCGATTAAATCAAATTTTTATTTATTTAAATTATTTGAAATTAATATAATCGTTTAAAATAAATTCATTTAATATAATTATATAAATTATTTCAATATTTAAAGACTTAATAAATTTTCAATCGATTTTATAATAAAATCTAAAAATAAACTATATATTTATAATATATATATTATACAAAAAAATAAATAAAAAGCGTATAATTATTTTATTAAATCGAAAAAAATATTCAATAAAATTAATTTATTTTAATATAATCAATTTAATTTTTATTAAAAAATTTAATAATAATCGATTTTTCGTTACGTTTATATATAATAAAATTAAATTAATACAAATATATATTATTAAATTTAAAAATAAAATTACAAATTATTTTATTTATTTTAAAAATTATTTCAAATATTAAAATAAAAAATAATTAATTAAACAATTATAAAATAATAAAAAATATATATATATAATTAATAAATTTTATAAAAAAATTTTAAAAAAAAAAAATCGATTAAAAATTTATCGAATTATATTTATTAAAAATAAATAATTTATTTAAACGATTTAAAAAAATTATTTAAAAAATTCGATTTTTTTTTAAAAAAAATTAATTTTTAATTTTTAATTAAAAACGATTAAATACGCGTATTATTTCTATTTTTAATTATATTATTTTATAATTAATATATTATCGTTTAAAATATAATACAATAAAAAATTTAATTATAATTATATTAAAATTTTTGATTTTATTAATTATTATTACAATTTTAATAAAAATTAAATATAAAAAAAACACTTTATATAAAATTTTAAAATCAAACGATTATATTGTTTAAATAATTTCAATTAAAAAAATTAAATGCGTTTTTTAAAATAAATTTACTTTAAAAAACAAATACAAATACGAGTTTCAATAATTTATAAATTATTTTATAAATTTAATCAAATTATTAATCTTTTTTCTAATATTGAAATTCGTATCGAAATTTATTATTTTATTTTATTTATTTATTTCGATATTTTTACTTAATTTAAATCGCAAAAAAAAAACAATTAATAACGAAAAACTAGTTTATTAATTACATAAAATCAATTATTTTACTATTATTTACTTTCGATTATTTAAAATCGAATTCGCTTGAATTAATTTATTTTTTTAAAAATATTAATCGTTTATTTAATAATATAAAATTAACAATTTTTCGTTTTTCGATTCTATTTTCAATTTATAATTATTAAATCGTTTTATCGTTTTTATATAAACTATTAATTAAATTTTTAACGTAAAATTTTTTCGATTAGATTTAATTAAAATATTTTTTAATTAAACAATTTTTCGTTAAAATTTTTTTAATTTTCTTAAATAATAAAAAAAAACTATATTTAAAAATCGAAATTTAATTCAAATATCGATAATAAAATCAATTTATTCAATTTTATTTTTTATTTTTAATAATTAAATTTTTTTAATTTTATTAATTTATTAAATTTTTTTTATTTTTAACGATTAAATTTTTTTAATTTAATCGAAAAAAAATTCAAAAACGAGTATTATATATTATTTAATACAAAAAACGAATACGAAAAACAATAAAAATATTTATAATATTCTTATTTTCAAAAAATTATATTTATTTCATTTATTGAAAACGAATCAAATTTTAATATCGAATCAAATTATTTTACAATTTTTTGTAATTATTTATACTTTTAATAATTTTTCGATTTTTTTAATTTAAATTTTTTTTATATTAAATTTATTATTAACGCGTATAATATTTTTTTATTTTTATTTTTCACATTTTACAACGAGTACTCTTTATTTTCTTTTTTCGATTATACGAATTCAAATAAAATTTTCGAATTTTAAATACTTAAATAAATTATAAATTATTCGTAATAAAAATAATAAAAAATAATAATACAAAAAATATATATATTTTTAATAAAAAAAAAATGTAAATAAAAATAAAATATTCGAATAATTATAAATTACTTATAAAAATTTTTTTTAAATTAAACGTAATATTATAAAAAAAAAATTTATAATATAAAATACAATAAATAATTCGCGATTTTAAATAATAAAAAAAATCGATTTTTATAAAACTTTTATTTTAATAATAAAATCGATAAATTATAAAATTATTTTTAATTTTATTACTATTTATAATTAAAAAATTAATTAAATAAATATAAATTTTTTTTTTTTATAAAAAAATCGATATTAAAATTTATATCGATTTATTTATTAAATATAGCGTTTTAAAAACAATTAAACTAAATAAAACTCTATATAATTTCAAATAATTACTTCGTATATAATATAATTTTTTTATTAATTTTTTTTAAAAATAAAATTTCAAATCTTTTAATATTAATATTTTTATTTTTTATCGAAAAAATACAATTATTACTATTTATATTAACGACTTTTTTATTACTAATAATTCACGAAAAAATATTGATATTATTAAAAAATCTCTTAATTTTTATTTTTATATATTCAATCTCGATTTATATTATTTTTATTTAAATATAAAAATTATTTAAAATTATTTTTACTATTTGTTTTATTTTTTATAAATCGTTTATCTTTGAAAAATCTTTAAAAACAATAATATATCGATTTATTTTACTATTAATACTTTAATAAAGCTAACGATTTAATTAATTTTAATTAAAAAAAAAACTATTAAATATCGTTTTTTTTCAATGAATATATTAATTTATTATCAATTTTTTTATATATATTATATTCGATATGCGATTCGATTTTATTTATATTGTTTTAATCGTTAATCGATTCGTTTTAAATTCGATCAAAATACATATAAAAACAATAAAAAAAATCTTTTAATATATTCAAAATATATTTAATATAAATATAATTTTCTAAAAATCGATTTAATTACTCGAAAACTATATTAATTTTAATTAAATCAATAATCGAAATATTAAATAATCGATATTCGATTATATTTTCAATATAAAATCAATGATTATTAATTAATTCGTCAAACGTTAATCTACAATTTTTTTTTTATTCTATAAAATTAAATATATCGAACAAACAAATATAATTAAAAAAACCATCTAATTTTAAAGTTTTTTCAAACAAATTAATTCTAGCGATTCAAATACACATTACTATTATTTATAAAAACAATTAAAATATTATTATATTTACAAAAAATCTTTAATTTTACGCTCGAATTAAATATATTAATATTTAATATTATTTCGTTTATAAAAAAATTACTAAAAAAAAAAAAATTTAAAGTATATTTATATATTATAATAAATTGCAAATAAATTAACGAAAATATTATTAAAAAAATAGTTTTAAAAATTTCAAATAATTATAAAAATCGAATAATTTTTATAATTAAATTTTTATTTATTTATCGCTTGATTAATCGTTTATAAATTAATTCGAATTCAATTTAAATATATTTAATTACAACGTCGATTTTATTTATATTATTCGAATAATTATTATATAAAATATTTTAAATCAAAATAAATTTTTTATTTAAAATTGTAATTTTTATTATTAATTTTTATTACTTTTTTTATTTATTATTTATTATTTTTCTATAAACTTTTTTTTTATATAATTTTAATTATAATTTATTGAAAATATAATTAAATATCGCATATAATATATAAAAAAATTTATATTCGTTTATTTAAAATATATAAAAATATCAAAATAAAACCTTTTCTACTTTTTTTTAAATATAAAAAAAATTCGTTTTTTTATATATTATTAAAAAAAATTTATTTTATATTTTTTAACAATTGAAACGTTTTTTAATCGAACGATTTTTTATTAAAAAAAAATTCTATTTTTTCGAATAATAAAAAAAAAACTATATTTAAAAATCGAAATTTAATTCGAATATTAATAATAAAATCGATTTATTTAAATTTTTTTTTACTTTTGATAATTAAATTTTTTTAATTTTATTAACTTATTAAACTTTTTTTTATTTTTAACAATTAAATTTATTTAATTTAATCGAAAAAAATTTAAAAACAAATATCGTATATTATTTAATATAAAAAACGAATTCAAAAAATAATAAAAATATTTATAATATTTTTATCTTTAAAATATCAAAATAAAATCTTTTTTACTTTTTTTATATATAAAAAAATTTCGCCCTCTTTACATATTATTAATAAAAAATATTTATTTTATATTTTCTAATAAATTATAAACTCGAATTTCGCACGAAACTATTTATTCATTTGAGAATTACTTATTCAATTACTTATTCTTTATAATTCGAAATTTTACTTACTTTCTATTATTATTATTATTTTTTATTTCTATTTCTATTTCTCAAACTTTCGATTATTTTAATTAATTTTTTTTAATTGATTTTATATAAAATTTAAATCAATTAAATTTTATTTACTTACTATAAATATAATTAATCAAATTCAAACAAAAAACGATTACTTTTTAAATTTTTATTTCTTTTAAAAAATTCAAAAAAAAAAAAAAACATTTCAATAATTCAAATAACTTCAAATACTCGAAAATTATCTTTTAAAATAATCTAAAACATGTATATTCTCGCTATAGTTCTATTTATAGTTTTTTTTTGTTTATTTCAAATTTGAATCTTATATTACTCTCAATATTTCAAAATAATTTAAATACTTTTTTTATTCTACGAATATAAACTTTTCTAATTATTAAATAAAATAAATTTTTTTAAATAAATTTTTTTTTCTATTTTTAAATTTAAAATATTTTCGAGTATTTATTAAACTTTAAATCAAAAAAAAAATCACGATATTAAAAAGTTTTTTAAAATTAAAACAAATTATAAATATATTTCAATTTAAATTATTTTAATTTTATTTTACAGAATTTTTTTTTATCGATTAAATAATTCAATCAAATTTCAAATTAAAATTTTTTTATTTTTATTTTAAAATATTTTTTAATAAAAAATTTTTATTATTTAAATTTCAAACGAATTTTTTCTCGTTTTTACTTATTTTTTATTACGTTTTTTTATTAATTAAAAAAGTTTTTTAAATTCTAACAATAGTATATCAAAATAAGATTCTTTTTACTTTTTTTATATATAAAAATTTTTCGCTCTCTTTATATATCAATAATAAAAAATACTTATTTTATATTTTTTAACAAATTATAAACTCGAATTTTATACGAAACTATTTATCCATTTAAAAATTATTTATTCAATTACTCATTTTTTACAATTCGAAATTCTATTTATTTTTATTATCTATTTTTTTTTCTCTTGTTTTTATTTCTATTTTTCGAATTTTCGATTATTTTAAATTAATTTTTTTAAATTAATTTCATATAAAAATTAAATTAATTAAATTTTATTTGTTTACAATAAATATAACTAATCAAATTCAATTAAAATACGATTTTTTTTTTTTTTTAAAAAAAAATTCAAAAAAATATAAAACGTTTTAATAATTCAAATAATATCAAATACTTGAAAACTATTTCTTAAAATAATTTAAAATATATATATATTCGTTATAATTCTATTCATAGTTTTTTTTTCTTTATTTCAAATTTAAATTTTATATTACTTTTAATATTTTAAAACAATTTAAATACTTTTTTTTATTTTACGAATATAAATTTTTTCGATTTTTAAATAAAATTTTTTTTTTTAAACAAATCTATTTTTTCGTTTTCAAATTTAAAATACTTTCGAACGTTTATCGAGTTTTAAATCAAAAAAAAATATTTAATATTAAAATATTTTTTAAAATTAAAACAAATCGTAAATAGGTTTCAATTTAAATTATTTCAATTTTATTCTACAAAAGAAATTCCTTTATCAATTAAACAATTTAATTGAGTTTCAAATTAAACTTTTTTTATTTTTATTTTAAAATATTTCGATAAAAAAATATTATTATTTAAATTTTAAACGAATTTTTTTGGATTTTTATTTATTTTTTATTGCACTTTTTTATTAATTAAAAAAACTTTTTAAACTCTAGTAATAATATTCGATTATATCAATTAAAAAATATTTTTATAAATACTATTACAATAATTAAACATATTTTTTTTTACGTATAATACGAAACGCTAAAAACGATTACAAACGAATTTTAATTTAAATTAAAAAAAAAACACTAAAAATTCAAACGAATTAAACGAATTAAACGAATTAAATAAATTAAATAAAAATAAATAAAAAAATAAAAATAAAAAAAATAAAATTAATAAAGTACTACGTTTTATATTTTTTAATCGTATTTTTACAAAAAAAACTTTTTTTTAATTCGAGTAATCGTAATCTCAATATCGTTTTATTTAATAAAATTTTAATTAATAATTTTATTATTTCGAAAATACTATTTAAAATACGTTTAATACTTTTATTAATATTCTCGATAAAATTTACAATTTAATATTAATTACAAATAATAATAATAATATTTTCTCGCTTATAAATGTCGATTTCTAAAAAAAAAAAATCACGTTTTTTTTTTAAGGTTTACAAATATTTTCGATTTTACAGTATATAAACTATTTTCAAATATTGAAATAATTGTTCGTAATTTTCAATTCTTTATTAAATAGATTTTTTTATTTTTAGATTTATTTTTAAATTCAAATTTTTTTTTTCGTAGAATTTTTTATTACTAATAAAAAAACGAATTCAATTAAATCGTAAATCGATTTAAAATTTATTTTCAAACGATCGAAAAAATTTTATCGACGTTTTTATTTCGCATTTATAACGAGTTTTAAAAAAGATTTTTTTAACTTTATATTTTATCTTTGAAATTAGAATCTCGTTTATCGATATACGCAATTTATATTATTATATTCGATTTTAAATAATAGTTAAAAAAATCAAAATATTCGTGAAATTTTTTTTTTAATTTTATTTCAATTCTTGAAAATAAAAAAAATTAATTCGATTTTTATTATAAAATCGACGAATTTTTTACTATAAATAATTTCAATTACATTATATAGTAATTACTTAAATCGCATTTAATTATAAAATTTAAATTCAAAAATAATACGATCAATATAAAAATATATATTTATAAAACGAAATACAATAAATAATTTTTATTTAAAATAATATATAATAAAAAAATATTTATTTAAAAAAAAATATTAAAATTATTTTATTATTAAAAATCGATACAAATATATTAATTAAAAAAAAGTAAAATTTTTTAATCGAATTTATCGAAGATAAGATATTTTTTGTTTAAAATAATTTATTAAAATAAAAAAATTAATCGATTTTATTACGTGTTTTTACGTTTTTATTTTAATCGAATATAAAAATATTATCGATTTCTCGAATTAATTTTTTTAAATTAATAACAAATTAAATTTTTTTTATAAAACAATAATTCTTTTAAAAACTTAAATTTATATACGAAATTTTTATTATAATATTTTAATAAATTTATAATTTCATTTAAACGTTTAAAAAATTTATAATCGAATAAAATATAGTAATTTAAAAAGCGTTCAACGAAAAATAACGATAAAATTCGTTCGTTATTAAAATTGAAACTATTTTTATAATTAATAATCGTTTATTAAATACTCGAGATTTTTACAATTATTACAAAAAATTATATTATATTAAAATTAAATACTTTATTAAATATTTTTATTTTCAAAAAAATTTCAATATTAAAAAAAAAAAAATAATAATAAATAAAAATCGAACGACGCAAAAAATTTATTTTCGAAAAAATTAAAACTTTTAATCGAATTTATATTATTTTTTTATTTTATTCGTAAAATCTATTAATACAATTACAATTATAATTGCTAATTTCTAATTTTTAAATATCGATAATAAATCAATTTTTATATTCGCTTTTTTTTGTTTTCTTTTTTTTTTATTCGATATAATTTTTATTATTTTTATTAAATATTTTAAAAACGATTAAATCGATTTCAATTTATTAATTTTCGATTTAATAATTTCGAATTATACGAAAATATAAAAAATTAAATTAAATTCGAAAAAATTAAAAATATTTTTATTTCGATTTTAAATTCGAATAATAAATTAATAATATTTACTTTTATTAACGTTAAATAATATTCGTTTATAAAATTATACAATTTTATTTCAATTTTTCAATTTTTTAAAAACAAAAAATTCTATTTACAATTCTACGAAAATTTAATCTCGTAAATAATCAATAAATATAAAATTAATATTATTGCACGAAATAATTTCTAGTTTTTTAATCGAATCAAATAATTCTTTTTATATCGCTTTACAATAATTTTTATTATAATAATCAAAATTTTAATAAAATAAATTTTTTATTCGTTTAAATCATTTAAAATTTATACAATTACTCAAAATAAAATTATTTAATATAATCGTATAAATTATTTCGACGTTTAAAAACTCGATAAATTTTTAATTGATTTTATAATAAAATTTAAAAATAAATTATATATTTACAATACATATATCACATATAAAAATAAATAAAAATCATATAATTATTTTATTAAATTAAAAAAACATTTAATAAATTTATTTTATTTTAATATAATCGATTTAATTTTTATCAAAAAATTCGATAATAATTAATTTTTTATTATTTTTATATATAATAAAATTAAATTAATGCGAATATATATTATTAAATCTAAAAACGAAATTATGAATTATTTTATTTATTTTAAAAATTATTTCGAGTATTAAAACAAAAAATAAATAATTAAATAATTATAAAATAATAATAACAAAAATAAATAATTAATAAATTTTATAAAAATTTTAAAAAAAATAAAATTGTTTAGAAATTCATCGAATTATATTTACTCGAAATAAATAATTTATTCGAATATTTAAATAAATTATTTAAAAAAAAACGAAATTCTTTTTTTAAAAAAATTAATTTCGATTTCAATTTTTAATCGAAAATAATTAAATACACGTATTATTTTTATTTTCAATTATATTACTCTATAATTAATATATTATTATTCGAAACGTAATACAATAAAAAATTCAATTATAATTATATTAAAATTTTCGATTCTATTATTTATTATTACAATTTTAATAAAAATTAAAATAAATTAAAATAAAATTATTCGAAAATTTTTAATTAAATACGAAAAAAAATACTCTATATAAAATCTTAAAATCAAACGATTATATCGCTCAAACAATCTCAATTAAAAAAATTAAATACTTTCTTTAAAACAAATTTATTTCAAAAAATAAATATAAATACGAATTTCGATAATTTATAAATTATTTTACAAATTTAATTAAATTTTCAATTTTTATCTCGACGTCGAAATTTATATCGAAATTCGTTATTTTACTTTATTTACTAATTTCAATATTTTTACTTAATTCAATTTATATAAAAAAACGACTAATAACAAAAAATTAATTTATTGATTACATAAAATCAATTGTTTTACTTTTGTTTACTTTCGATTATTTAAAATCGAATTCGCTCGAATTAATTTATTTTTTTATTTTATAATAATTTTTTATTCTTTTAAAAATATTAATCGTTTATTTAATAATATAAAATTAATAATTCTTTATTTTTCGATCATACTCTCGATTTACAATTACTAAATCGTTTTATCGTTCTTATATAAATTATCGATTAAATTTTTAATGTAAATTTTTTTTTATTAAATTCAATTAAAACACTTTTTAATTAAACGATTTTTTATCAAAAAAACTTTAATTTTTTCGAATAAAAAAAAAACTATATTTAAAAGTCGAAATTTAATTCAAATATTAATAATAAAATCAATTTATTTAATTTTTTTTCTATTTTTAATAATTAAACTTTTTTAATTTTATCGATATATTAAGTTTTTTTTATTTTTAACGATTAAATTCATTTAATTTAATCGAAAAAAAAATCGAAAATAAATATTATATATTATTTAATATAAAAAACGAATTCAAAAAACAATAAAAATATTTACAATATTCTTATTTTCGAAAAACTACGTTTATTTTATTCGTCGAAAATAAATCAAATCTTAATATCGAATCGAATCGTTCGATTATTTTTTTTAATTATTTGCATTTTCAATAATTTTTCGATTTTTTCAATCTAATTTTTTTTTCTTTATATCGAATTTATTATTAATGTACACATTTTTTTTATTTTTTTTATTTCGCATTTTACAATAAATACTTTTTATTATTATTATTTTAATTACGCGAATTTAAATAAATTTTTGGAATTTCGAATACTCGAATAAACTATAAATTACTTATAATAAAAATAATAAAAAATAACAATATAAAAAAAAAAAATATTTTTAATAAAAAATAAAACGTAAATAAAAATAAAATATTCAAATAATTATAAATTATTTATAAAAAAATAAATATTTCAAATTAAACGCAATATTATAAAAAAAATTTATAATATAAAATATAATAAATAATTTGCAATTTTAAATAATAATTATAAAATTATTTTTATTTTCGTTATCGTTTATAATTAGAAAATTAATTAAATAAATATAAAAACGATTTTTTTTATATAAAAAATTAATATTGAAATTTATATCGATTTATTTATTAAATATAGCGTTTTAAAAATTATTAAACTAAATAAAATTTTATATAGTTTTAAGTAATTATTTCGTATATAATACAATTTTTATATTAATTTTTTTTTAAAATAAAATTTTAAATTTTTTAATATTAATAATTTTATTTTTTATCGAAAAAATACGATTATTATTATTTATATCGACGATTTTTTTATTATTAGTAATTTACGAAAAAATATCAATACTATTAAAAAATCGTTTAATTTTTATTTTTATATATTCGATTTTTATTTATATTATTTTTATTTAAATATAGAAATTATTCGAAATTATTTTTATCGCTTTTTTCACTTTTTATAAATATTTTTTTTTTATATTTTTTTTTAAAAATAATAATATATCGATTTATTTTACTATTAATACTTTAATAAAATCAATAATTTATTTAATTTCAATCGAAAAAAACTATTAAATACTACTTTTTTTTCGACGCATATATTAATTTATTATCGATTTTTTTATATATATTATATTTAATACGCGATTCGATTATATTTATATTATTTTAATTATTAATCGATTTATTTCAAATTTAATCGAAATATATATAAAAACGAAAAAAAAAAAAATTTAATATATTTAAAATATACTCAATATAAATTTAATTTTTTAAAAATCGATTTAATTATTTGAAAACTATATCGATTTCAATTAAATCGACGATTATAATATTAAATAATCGATATTCGATTACGTTTTTAATATAAAATCGATAATTATTAATTAATTCGTCAAATATTAATTTATAATCTTTTTTTTATTCTATAAAATCGAGTATATCGTATTAAAATGAGACTTTTTTTACTTTTTCTATATATAAAAAAATTTCGTTCTTTTTTACATATTAATAAAAATGAATATTTATTTATATATTTTTTGACAGATTATAAACTCGAATTTCGCACGGGACTATTTATCCATTTGAGAATTACTTATTCAATTATTTATTTTTTATAGTTCAAAAACTCTATTTATTTATTATTTATTATTTTTTCTTTTTATTTCTATTTCTATTTTTCGAATTCTCGATTATTTCAATTGATTCTTTTTGATTGATTTTATATAAAATTTAAATTAATTAAATTTTATTTACTTATTATAAGTATAATTAATCAAATTTAAATAGAAAACGATTATTTTTTAAATTTTTATTTTTTTTAAGAAATTTAAAAAAATATAAAATATTTCGATAATTTAAATAATTTTAAATACTCGAGAATTATTTTTTGAGACAATTTAAAATATGTGTATTTTTATTATAATTCTATTTATAGTCTTTTTTTATTTATTTTAAGTTTAAGTTTTACGTTATTTTTAGTATTTCAAAATAATTCGAATTCTTTTTTCATTTTATGAATATAAACTTTTTTAATTTTCAATTCAAATTATTTTAATTTTATTTTACAAAAAAAATCTTTTTATTAATCAAATAATTCAATCGAATTTCAAATTAAATTTTTTTCATTTTTTATCTCAAAATATTTTTTAATAAAAAAATATTATTATTTAAATTTCAAACGAATTTTTTTGAATTTTTATTTATTTTTTATTACGCTTTTTTATTAATTAATTTTTTTTTTAAAATTTTAATAATAATATTTAATTATATTAATTGAAAATGTTTTTATAAATATTATTACAATAATTAAATATATTTTTTTTATATATAATACGAAACGCTAAAAATGTTCGTAAACGAATTTTAATTCAAATTAAAAAAAAATACTAATAACTCGAGCGAATTAAACAAATTAAATAAATTAAATAAAAAAAGCGAAATAAATAAAGAAAATATAAGATTAATAAAACGCTACGTATTATATTTTTCGATCGTATTTTTTATAAAAAAAATACTTTTTTAATTCGAATAATCGCAATTTTAATATCGTTTTATTTAATGAAATTTCAATTAATAGTTTTATTATTTCGAAAATATTATTTAAAATACGTTTAATATTCTTATTAATATTTCTAATAAAATTTATAATTTAATATTAACTACAAATAATAATAATAGTATTTTTTCGTTTATAAATACTAATTTCTAAAAAAATTACATTTTTTTTTTAAAATTTTATAATATATAAACTATTTTTAAACATCGAAATAATTATAAATTAATTTAAAATTTATTTTCAAACAATTAAAAAAATTTCATTAATATTTTTATTTTATATTTATAATAAATTCTAAAAAAAAAAAAATTAATATTATATTTTATTTTTTAAATTAAAATTTCGTTTATTAGTATACACGGTTTATATTATTATATTCGATTCTAAATAATAATTAAAAAAATTAAAATATTTACAAAAATTTTTTTTTAATTTTATTTCAATTTTTAAAAACCAAAAAAATTAATTCAATTTTTATTATAAAATCGACGAATTTTTTATTATAAGCGATTTTAATTATATTATATAATAATTACTTAAATCGTATTTTATTACGAAATTTAAATTTAAAAATAATATAATCGATATAAAAAAATTCGTTTATAAAAAAAAATATAATAAATAAATTTTATTTAAAATAATATATAATAAAAAAATACTCATTTGAAAAAAGTAATAATATCGAAATTATTTTACTATAAAAAATCAATATAAATACAATAATTAAAAAAATAAAATTTTTTAATCGAATTTATCGAATATTAAATATTTTTTATTTAAAACGATTTATTAAAACAAGAAAATTAATTGATTTTATTACGCGTTTTTACGTTTTTATTTTAATCGAATATAAAAATATTATTAATTTTTCGAATTAATTCTTTTAAATTAATAATAAATTAAATTTTTTTTATAAAACAATAGTTTTTATATTCGTTTAATTGATTTTATAGTTTTTTTTAAAAATTTAAATTTATATACGAAATTTTTATTACAATATTTTAATAAATTTACAATTTTATTTAAATATTTAGTAATTTTATAATCGAATAAAATACGATAATTTAAAAAGCGTTTAATAAAAAATAATAATAAAATTTGTTTATTATTAAAATCGAAATTATTTTTATAATTAATAATCGTTTATTAAACGTTCAAACTTTTTCCAATTATTATAAAAAATTATATTATATTTTATTAAATATTTTATTAAATATTTTTATTTTAAAAAAAATTTTAATATTAAAAAAAAAAAAAATAAATAGAAATTAAATAATATTAAAAATTTATTTTCGAAAAAATTAAAATTTTCGATTGAATTTATATTATTTTTTATTTTATTCGTAGAATTTATTAATACGATTATAATTATAATTTACAATTTTTAGTTTTTGATTATTGATAATAAATCGATTTTTATATTTACTTTTTTTTTCGTTTTTATTTTCTTTTTATTTAATATAATTTTTTTCGTTTTTATTAAATCTTTTAAAAACGATTAAATCGTTAATATTAATTGCACTAATTATATTATTACAAATCAATTTCAATTTATCAATTTTCAATTTAATAATTTCAAATTATATAAAAATATAAAAAAAAAAATCAAATTCGAAAAAATTAAAATCGTTTTTATTTTGATTTTAAATTCGAATAACGAATTAATAATATTTACTTTTATTAATATCAAATAATATTCGTTTATAGAATTATATAATTTTATTTCGATTTTTTAATTTTTTAAAAATAAAATTTTTTATTTATAATTTTACAAAAATTTAATTTCGTAAATAATCGATAAATACAAAATTAATATTACACGAAATAATTTTTAATTTTTCAATCGAATCGAATAATTTTCTTTATATCGCTTTACAATAATTATTACTCTAATAATTAAAACTTTAATTAAACGAAATTTTTATTTGTTTAAATTATTCGAAATTTATACGATTATTTAAAATAAATTCATTTAATATAATCGTATAAATTATTTCGATATCTAAAAACTCGATAAATTTTTAATCGATTTTACAATAAAATTAAAAACGAATTATATATTTACAATATATATATTATACAAAAAAAAAAGCGAAAATCGTATAATTATTTTATTAAATCAAAAAAATATTTAATAAAATTAATTTATTTTAATATAATTAATTTAATTTTTATTAAAAAATTTAATAATAATCGATTTTTCGTTATTTTTATATATAATAAAATTAAATTAATACAAATATATATTATTAAATTTAAAAACGAAATTACAAATTGTTTTATTTATTTTAAAAATTATTTTAAATATTAAAATAAAATTTAAATAATCAAATAATTATAAAATAACAATTAAAAAAAAATACGTAATTAATAAATTTTATAAAATTTTCAAAAAAAACGAAATTAATTAAAAATTTATTAAATTATATTTATTTAAAATAAATAATTTATTTAAACGATTTAAATAAATTATTTAAAAAAAAAAAATTTTAAAAAAATTAATTTTAATTTTAATTTTTAATTAAAAACGATTAAATACGCGTATTATTTCTATTTTTAATTATATTATTTTACAATTAATATATTATCGTTTAAAACGTAATACAATAAAAATTTT
Organism: Acephala macrosclerotiorum; assembly: GCA_014904845.1. Lineage (NCBI taxonomy): Eukaryota > Fungi > Ascomycota > Leotiomycetes > Helotiales > Mollisiaceae > Acephala > Acephala macrosclerotiorum. Next base: position 24,315 of record MU119546.1, read on the forward strand.
AATTACAATTATATTAAAACTTTCGATTTTATTATTTATTATTATAATTTTAATAAAAATTAAAAAAATTAAAATAAAATTATTTAAAGAATTTTAATTAAATATAAAAAAAAATACTCTATATAAAATCTTAAAATTAAATAATTGTATTATTTAAACAATTTCAATTAAAAAAATTAAATGCATTTTTTAAAATAAATTTACTTTAAAAAACAAATACAAATACGAATTTCAATAATCTATAAATTATTTTACAAATTCGATCAAATCGTCAATTTTTCTCTCGACGTCGAAATTCGTATCGAAATTTATTATTTTATTTTATTTATTTATCTCGATATTTTTATTCGATTTAAATTATAAAAAAAATTAATTAATAATAAAAAATTAATTTATCGATTACATAAAATCAATTCTTTTATTACTATTTATTTTCAATTATTTAAAATCGAATTTATTTAAAACAATTTATTTTTTTATTTTATAATAATTTTTTACTTTTTCAAAAATATTAATTATTTATTTAATAATACAAAATTAACAATTTTTCGTTTTTTAATTATATTTTTAATTTACAATTACTAAATCGTTTTATCGTTTTTACGTAAACTATCGATCAAATTTTTAACGTAAAATTTTTTTTATCGAATTTAATTAAAACGTTTTTTAATCAAATAATTTTCTATGAAAAAAATTTCAATTTTCTCAAATAATAAAAAAAAACTATATTTAAAAATCGAAATTTAATTCAAATATTAATAATAAAATTAATTTTTTTAATTTTTTTTCTATCAATAATCAAAAATTTTTAATTTTATTAATTTATTAAAAAATTTTATTTTCAATAATTAAACTTTTTTAATTTAATCAAAAAAAATTTCAAAAACGAATATTATATACTATTCGATATAAAAAACGAATTCGAAAAATAATAAAAATATTTATAATATTTTCATTTTCAAAAAATTATATTTATTTCATTTATCGAAAATAAATTAAATCTTAATATCAAATCAAACTATTTTATTGTTTTTTCTAATTACTCGTACTTTCAATAATTTTTCGATTTTTTTAATTCAATCTTTTTTCTTTATATCGAATTTACTATCGATACGTATATTTTTTTTCTTTTTTCTTTTTATTTTACATTTTACAATAAATACTTTTTATTATTTTTTTCGATTACGCGAATTCGAATAAATTTTTCGAATTTCGAATACTCGAATAAACTATAAATTATTCGCAATAAAAACAATAAAAAACGACAATATAAAAAAAAAAAATATTTTTAATAAAAAATAAAATATAAACGAAAATAAAATACTCGAACGATTATAAATTATTTATAAAAAAATAAATATTTCAAATCAAATACAATATTACAAATTTTTTTTTACAATATAAAATACAATAAATAATTCGCGATTTTAAATAATAATAAAAAAATCGATTTTTATAAGATTTTTATTTCAATAATAAAACTAATAAACTATAAAATTATTTTTATTTTTATTATCGTTTACAATTAAAAAATTGATTAAATAAATATAAAAACAATTTTTTTTTACAAAAAATTTAATATTAAAATTTATATCGATTTATTTATTAAATATAGCGTTTTAAAAACTATTAAATTAAATAAAATTTTATATAATTTTAAGTAATTATTTTGTATATAATAAAATTTTTTTATTAAATTTTTTTTTAAAATAAAATTTTAAATTTTTTAATATTAATATTTTTATTTTTTATCAAAAAAATATTATTATTACTATTTACGTCGATAATTTTATTATTATTAGTTAGTAATTTACGAAAAAATATTAATACTATTAAAATATTTTTTAATTTTTATTTTTATATATTCAATCTCGATTTATATTACTTTTATTTGAATATAAAAATTATTTGAAATTGTTTTTACTATTTTCTTCGTTTTTTACAAATAATCTATTTTCAAAAAGTCTTTAAAAATAATAATATATCGATTTATTTTATTATTAATATTTTAATAAAATTAACAATTTATTTAATTTTAATCGAAAAAAATTATTAAATATTATTTTTTTTTCGATAAATATATCAATTTGTAATCGATTTTTTTATATATACTATATTCAATATGCAATTCAATTTTGTTTATATCGTTTTAATCGTTAATCGATTTATTTTAAATTCGATTAAAATATATATAAAAATAATAAAAAAAATCTTTTAATATATTTAAAATATACTCAATATAAATTTAATTTTCTAAGAATCGATTTAATCGTTTGAAAATTATATCGATTTCAATTAAATTAATAATCGAAATATTAAACGATCGATATCAAAATATATATTTAATATAAAATCAATAATTATTAATTGATTTATTAAACGTTAATTTATGATCTCGTTTTTATTATACGAAATCGAATATATCGAACAAACGAATACAATCAAAAAAGCGATTTAACTTTAAATTTTTTTTAAATAAATCAATTTTAGTAATTTAAATATTAAAACTATTATTATTTACGAAAAGAATTAAAATATTGTCGTATTTACAAAAAATTTTCAATTTTACGTTCGAATGAAATATATCAATATTTGGTATTATTTTATTCGTAAAAAAATTATCGAAAAAAAAAAATTTAAAATATATTTATATATTACAACAAATTACGAATAAATTAACGAAAGTACTACTAAAAAAATCTTTTTAAAATTTTTAAATAATTATAAAAATCGAATAATTTTTATAATTAAAAAAAAAATTTATCGTTTAATTAATCGTTTATAAATTAATTCGAATTCAATTTAAATATATTCGATTATAACGTCGATTTTATTTATATTATTCGAACAATTATTATATAAAATACTTTAACTAAAAATAAATTTTTTATTTAAAATCGTAATTTTTATTATTGATATTTTATTATTAATTTTTATTACTTTTTTTATTTATTATTTACTATTTTTCTATAAATCTCTTTCTCTATATAATTTTAATTATAATTTATTGAAAATATAATTAAATATTATATATAATATATAAAAACTTTTAAATTCGTTCGTTTAAAATATATAAAAATATTCGATCGTATAAAAATATCAAAATAAATTTTTTTTCACTTTTTCTATATATAAAAAAAATTTATTTTTCTCATATATCAATAACAAAAAATGCTTATTTTATATTTTTTAATATAATATTTAATTATATTAATCGAAAATATTTTTACAAATATTATTACAATAATTAAATATTTTTTTTTTATATACAATACAAAACGCTAAAAACAATTGTAAACGAATTTTAATTTAAATTAAAAAAATATTAAAAATTCGAACAAATTAAATAAATTAAACGAAATAAAAAAACGAAAAAAAAAAAAAAATATAAAATCAATAAAATATTATATTTTATATTCTTTAATTGTACTTTTTATAAAAAAATACTTTTTTAATTCGAATAATCGCAATCTTAATATCGTTTTATTTAACGAAATTTTAATTAATAATTTTATTATCTCGAAAATACTATTTAAAATACGTTTAATATTTTTATTAATACTTTTAATAAAATTTACAATTTAATATTAATTACAAATAATAATAATATTTTTTTTTTTTTGTAAACGTCGATTTTTAACAGAATTATATTTTTTTTTTTAAATTTTACGAATATTTTTAATTTTATAATATATAAACTATTTTTAAATATTACAATAATTATTTGTAATTTTCAATTATTTATTAATCGAATTTTTTTATTTTTAAATTTTTTTTTTTGTGAAATTTTTTACTACTAATAAAAAAACGAATTCAATTAATTACAAATCGATTTAAAACTCATTTTTAAACGAATTAAAAAAATTTATAAATATTTCTATTTTATATTTACAATAAATTCTAAAAAAAAAAAATTAATATTGTATTTTATTTTTTAAATTAAAATTTCGTTTATTAATACACGCGATTTATATTATTATATTCGACTTTAAATAATAATTAAAAAAATCAAAATATTCGTAAGAAAAATTTTTTTTTTTTTTTTATTTCAATTTTTAAAAATAAAAAAAATTAATTCGATTTTTATCGTAAAATCGACGAATTTTTTACAATAAATAATTTTAATTACATTATATAATAATCACTTAAATCGTATCTAATTACAAAATTTAAACTCAAAAATAATATAATCAATACAAAAAATTTTACTTATAAAACAAAATACAATAAATAGTTTTTATTTAAAATAATATATAATAAAAAAAATTTATTTAAAAAAAAATAATAATATTAAAATTATTTTACTATTAAAAATCAATATAAATACAATAATAATAAGAAAATTTTTTAATTAAATCTATTAAATATTAAATACTTTTTATTTAAAATAATTTATTAAAATTAAATATTTGATTAAATATTTTTATTTCAAAAAAAATTTTAATATTAAAAATAAAAATAAAATAATAATAAATAAAAATTAAATTTTTTAATTAAATTTATATTGTTTTTTGTTTTATTTATAGAATTTATTAATATAATTATAATTATAATTTACAATTTTTGATTTTTGATTTTTGATTATTAATAATAAATTGATTTTTATTTTTATTTTTATTTTATTTTTTCGTTTTCGCTTTTTTTTATTTAATATAGTTTTTTTTCGTTTTTATCGAGTTTTTTTAAAAATTATTAAATTGTTAATATTGATTGTATTAATTACGTTATTATAAATCGATTTTAATTTATTAATTTTCGATTTAATAATTTCGAATTATACGAAAATATAAAAAAGTAAATTAAATTCGAAAAAATTAAAACCGTTTTCATTTCGATTTAAAATTCGAATAACGAATTAATAATATTTATTTTTATTAATATTAAATAATATTCGTTTATAGAATTATATAATTTTATTTCGATTTTTTAGTTTTTTAAAAATATTTTTTTTTATTTATAATTTTACGAAAATTTAATCTCGTAAATAATTAATAAATACAAAATTAATATTATTACACGAAATAATTTTTAATTTTTCAATTAAATCAAATAATTCTTTTTATATCGTTTTACGATAATCGCTATTTTAATAATTAAAATCTCGATTAAATAAAATTTTTATTCGTTCAAATTATTCGAAATTTATATAATCGTTTAAAATAAATTTATTTAATATAATCGCATGAATTATTTCGACGTTGAAAAATTCGACAAATTTTCAATCGATTTTATAATAAAATTTAAAAATAAATTATACGTTTATAATATATACGTTATATAAAAAAAAAAAAAAAAATCGTATAATTATTTTATTCAACTAAAAAAATATTTAATAAAATTGATTTATTTTAATATAATCGATTTAATTTTCATTAAAAAATTTAATAATAATTAATTTTTTATTATTTTTATATATAATAAAATAAAATTAATATAAATATATATTATTAAATTTAAAAGTAAAATTATAAATTATTTTATTTATTTTAAAAATTATTTCGAGTATTAAAACAAAAATTAAATAATCAAATAATTATAAAATAATAATTAATAAATATATATAATTAATAAATTTTATAAAGTTTTTAAAAAAAATAAAATCGATTAAAAATTTATCGAATTATATTTATTAAGAATAAATAATTTATTCGAACGATTTAATTAAATTATTTGAAAAAAAAAAAAAAAATTTTTTAAAAAAATTAATTTCGATTTTAATTTTTAATCGAAAACGATTAAATATATATATTATTTTTATTTTTAATTATATTATTTTCTAATTAATATATTATTATTCGAAATATAATATAATAAAAAAATTAATTACGATTATATTAAAATTTTCGATTTCGTTATTTATTGTTATAATTTTAATAAAAATTAAAAAAATTGAAATAAAATTATTCGAAAAATTTTAATTAAATATAAGAAAAATATTTTATATAAAATTTTAAAATTAAATAATTGTATTGTTTAAACGATTTTAATTAAAAAAAATTAAACGTATTTTTTAAGATAAAATTATTTTAAAAAATAAATATAAATACGAATTTCGATAATTTATAAATTATTTTATAAATTCGATCAAATTACTAATTTTTATTTTAATATTAAAATTCGTATTAAAACTCGTTATTTTATTTTATTTATTAATTTTAATATTTTTACTCGATTTAATTCGTAAAAAAAAACGATTAAAAATAAAAAATTAATTTATCGATTACATAAAACTAATTATTTTATTTTTATTTATTTTTAATCATTTAAAATCGAATTCGTTTAAATTAATTTATTTTTTTTATTTTATAATAATTTTCTAATTTTTTAAAAATACTAATTATTTATTTAATAATATAAAATTAATAATTTTCTATTTTTTAATCATATTTTCGATTCGCAATTATTAAATCGTTTTATCGTTTTTATGCAAATTATTGATTAAATTTTTAATATAAATTTTTTTTAATCGAACGATTTTTCGTTTAAAAAATTTCAATTTTTTCGAATAATAAAAAAAAACTATATTTAAAAATCGAAATTTAATTTAAATATTAATAATAAAATCGATTTATTTAATTAAAAATATTATTTTCAATAATTAAATTTTTTTAATTTTATTAATTTATTAATTTATTTTTATTTTTAATAATTAAATTTATTTAATATAATCGAAAAATATTTCGAAAACGAATATTATATATTATTCGATACAAAAAACGAATTCAAAAAATAATAAAAATATTTATAATATTTTTATTTTTAAAAAATTATATTTATTTTATTCGTCGAAAATAAAATAAATTTTAATATCGAATTAAATTATTCGATTATTTTTTTAATTATTTATATTTTTAATAATTTTTCGATTCTCTCGATTTAATTTCTGTTTTTTATATCAAATTTATTATTAATATATATAAAAATTTTTTTTTTCGTTTTATTTCGTATTTTATAATAAGTATTTTTTTTTTTTTTTTCGATTATATAAATTTAAATAAATTTTTTAAATTTCGAATATTCGAATAAATTATAAATTGTTTATAATAGAAATAATAAAAACAGTAATATAAAATTTTTTTTTTTAATAAAAAATGAAATATAAACAAAAATAAAATATTCGAATAATTGTAAATTATTTACGAGAAAATAAATATTTCGAATGAAACGTAATACTACGAGAAATTTTTTATAATATTATTATAAGTAATTATTTTTTAGTAAATATTATTAATATAATGAAAAATATTAATAATATTAATAATTCTTATAATAGTTTATTATTGAAAGCGATAAAATTTTTTTTATTTATTTTTTTACAAAATATAATAATTTATTTTAAAAATTTTAATTTTATTAAAAATTTTATTACAATTTTCAAAATCGTTATATTAAACGTTTTTTTAATATTTATTAAAATTATTATTATTATTTATTTATTCTTGTAATTTTTTTTTTATTATATTTATAATAATTTATATAAAATCGATCGCGTTTTTTTTTACGATTTTATTTGCGTAATATTATTTTAATTATTCGTTGTTTATAATTATATAATTAAATTAATTTATTATAATTCTTTTAAATTCTTTATTTAATATCGATAAAAATAAAATAAGTTTTTATTTTTTTTCGATTTTAAATTTTTTTATTTATTTAAATATTAATATTAAATCGTATTTTTTAAATAAATACATTTTTATTAAAATAATTTTATTAAATAATTTTATTATTATTTTATTAATAAAACTTTATATAAATTTAAAAATTAATATAATTATATTATTTAAATTTATTATTGTCGTAATCGAATTTATTGTAATTCTTTTTAATTTTTTCTCAAATAAATTTTATTTATAATTATTTAAATTCTTTTTTCAATAATTTTTCGAATAAATTTATATTGTTTTCTTTGAATTTTAATAAGTAAATTAATAATCTCATTGTAATTTCTTATAATTAAAATATTATAAATTGATTTTTTATACTTTTTAATAATAGTAATTAATATTGAGATTATTTATTTTCTCATTACGTAATTCGATATATTTTTTTCTTATTAATATAAATATTTATTTTATTTTAATATATATTAATTTATTTCGAAATTTATATTTATATCGTTTAATTATTTTTTCGTTATTAAAATTTTTTTTTTTAAGTATTTTTAATAAAGTTTTTTAAATTCGTCGTTTTATTAAAATATTTTTTTAATATTTAAAAAAAAATTTAAATTATTTTTCTTTGTATATTTTTTTTATAAATTTTTCTTTGAAATATTTTTTAAAAACTTTTAAATTTATTAATTTTATATCGTTTTTCGTTTTTCGTTTTTTTATATATTTTAAAATTTTTATTTACAAAAGTATATAATTCGATTTTACGTTTATAATCGGATTTACTTATATTATAATTCTTTTTATATTAATATAAACGAAATCGAATATAATTTTTTTTTTCGTTAATATATTTATATCGTTAATTACTAAATAATTATCGAGCGTTTAATTTACTATTTTTTTTATCGATATTTCGTTCTCGTTATAAATTCGTAATTCGTATTAATTAAAGTTTTTAATTACTATTTAATTGTAAATTTTTAGTATTATAATAATTCGTTTCGCGATTTTATTATTATTTTTTTCATTTATTAAACGATATATATTATATACGTATAATTCGTTCGATAATTTTATTAATATTATTTTTTTAATTCGTTAATTGAAAAAATATATTATTATATTTTTTTTTCACGTAAATAAATATTTGAAAACGCTTTTTTCATTTTATTGTTAATTCGAATATATTATAAAATAAATATATTTTAATTCTTTTTTTTAATAGTTTATTTAATATAAATACGATCGATTTTTAAATTAAAATAATTATAATTTTTCTTTTGAATTCGATTTATCATAAAATTTTATATTATTATTATTTTTTAATTACGTTTTTTAATAATATTATAATTTTTATTTTTAAATAAAAAAAATTTCAATTTCGTTATTCTCGATTATTAATATTTTACTTTTGATTTTTTTAATAATTTTTTTAATTTTTGTATTTTTTTTTTTTTTGTATTTAATTATAACGATTTAAACGTTAAAATAAATTCAATTTTACGATTTTTTAAACGATTTAAAAAAATATACGATTGATTTCTAATTGTATTTTTTATTATAATAAAATATATATCGTAATAATTAATAGATATATATTTTTTTATAATATATACGTTTATATTTTTTGTATTTTTGTTTTTATAATATAATTTAAAATAATATTTTTAATAATTCGAATAATATTTTAAATTTTTTTTTTTTATTTAATATAATAAATTTTTTTTATTCGTTAAATAATTTTGTATATTTTTTTAATATTTTTATATAATTATTATTTTCGAAAATAAAACGAATTTCGCGATTTATAATATATTAGTTTAAAAGTATTATTTTCGACGTAAAACGTAAAAAAACTCGTAAATTTTTTTTTGGATTTAATTTGAATTAAATCGATTTTAATCTTTATTTTTATTTTTTTATTTTTTATAAATTAATAATATTTATTTACAATTATTTTTTAAGATTTTAATAATTTGTTTTATTGTTTAAATAATAATAACGTGTTTTTTTATTATTTATTAATAATTATATAATTTTATTTAATAATTAGATTTATATTAATATTTTTTCGATTATTTTAATTAAATTTTTTTTTATTAAATATCGTTAAATTATATCGTTTAAATTTTAAATTTTATTAAAGTTTTTACAATTTTTCGTATATTTTTCAATATAATATTATAAATTTACTATCAAATATTACTAAAATCGATATTTAATATATTTTTTATAAATATTACATTTTTAATAATTCGAATTAAAAAGTTTTTTATAGTTTTTTATATTTAAATTTCTCGAGTTTTTTTTAAATTATTATATTTTTAAAAATTTCGATTATTAATTTAATATAATCGAGTATTTTATTTTTATTTAATTTTTTTTTCTTTTTATTAAAAATCGAAATCGTACTCGTAATCGTCGATTTAATCGCCGAAATTATAATTTTTTATAATTTCTACGAGTTAATTTTTATTTATATATTTAATATTTTCTCGTAAAAACGTTATATTTTTATATTTGTTTTTGTTTTAAATTGTTTTTTAAATGAAAATAAAACTTTTTTTACTCGAATCGTCGTAAATGTATTATTTTTTTTAATTAAAATTTTTTTTTTTAAATTATTTCTAGTAATATATTCGATTTTTTATTTTTATTTTTTAAAAAAAAATCTTCGAATATTATTAATTTTACTTTGAATAATAATATTAACGTATTAAAAAATATTCGAGTAAAATTTTTAAATAGAAAAATATTAAACTTCTTTGTCGATATTATTATTATCGTTATAAATAGTCTTTAAAACGCTTATAATAATTATTATTTCGTAAAAAACGATTTTTCGCGTCGTTTTATTATTGTCGTTATTAATTTTAACGTTTTTACTATAAATAAATTCGCGCGAAATTAAATTTTACTAAAATCGTCCATTGTTAAAATGACTCGTATTACGTAAATTACACGTGATTTACAAAAGTTGATATTAGTTTTTAAAGTAAACGATTAAATATATTATAATATATTTATTTAAAAAAATTTATTTTAATAAATTTTATTAATAAAAAGTTTAAATTTAATATTCGTTTTTATATAATTAAAAAAAAAAAATTTTATTTATATATTTTTTTCATAAAAATCGAATATATTTTTTTTTAAATCGTTTAATTTATTTTAAAAAAATTAATTTTATAATATATTATTAAATATATTATTAATTAATAATAATAAAAATAAAAAATTTCGTAATATTAATTATAATAATAAATATATAAATAATAATAATAATAAAATTAAAAAAATAATAAAAATAAAATAATTAAATAAAATATTATTAATTATTAATTCGATTATTAAAAGTTTTTTATTTTAATTATTATTAAATTTTTAATTTAATTTTATAATATTAAAAAAAAATATATTTATTATAAAATCGATTATATTCGAAAATTATTTAAAATTATTTTAATTTAATTAATTATTGTCGTTTTTATATTTATTATTATTTAAAATTATTTTAATATTTTCGAAATCGTTATAAATTTATATAATAATTGAAAAAAAAAATTTAATTAAAAATTTAATTTTATATTTATATAATAATTTAAAATAAATATAATTATTTAAATTTAAATAAAATTAAAAATTATATTCGAATTTATATTATAATAAATATTTTATAAAATTTATTTTATTATTAATTTTTTTTATATAATTTAAAATTAATATTTAATATTTTTATTATTATTTTTTTTAAATTAATAATTTATTAATTAAAATTCAAAAAATTTATAATTAATTTTAATTTAATAATTTTTATTAAAAAAATGTAATAAAATATATTTGTAAATAATTTTAAATTAATATTAATAATTTATAAAAATAATAATTTTCGTTTTTATAATTTAATTGATTTTTATAATTATTATAAAAAATCGTATTATATAAAAATTAAATATTAAATTAAATTTTTTTATTTTTAAAAAAAATAATAATAAATAAAAACAAATTAATTATAATAATAATAATTTTTATAAATAATTTTAATTTTTTAATTTTTTGAAAATTTTATAATTAAATTTTTTTTATAATAAATATAAATATAATTATAATTAATTATAATATTATTTATTTAATTATTAATATTAAATAAAAAAAAGTTTTTATATTTTAATAAATTTTTTAATAAAACAAATTATTTATAATTTTTTTTTATTAATAATAAAATTGATTATCAAAATTTTAAATAATATAATAAAATTAATAATTTTATTAAATTTAAAAATAAAAAATTTATTATTATTTTAATTTTAAATTTGAATAATATATTATTTTAATTACTATAAAAAAATCATAAAATATTAATAATTCGAAATTCGATTTCGTAAAAAATTAATTTTTATACGATTAATATTATTAAAATTTCTTTTAATTTTTCGATTGAATTTTTTAATAATTTTTTTATATTATAAAAATTATTAATATTATTATATCGATTTTTTTAGATTTTTTTTTAAATCAATATAATTAAATTATTTTTAATTATTCATTATAATATTAAATTATTGTTATTATTATTTTATTAATATAATTTAATTTTTATTAAAAATTATTATTTTATTAAAATTATTAATTTTTTTTGAATTTTTTTTATTGATATTTTATATTTTTATTATTTTTAAATTATATATTTTCGAAATAAACTATTTAATTAAACGTTTTAAATAAATTATTAAAATTAATTTATTTTAAAATTTTTAAAAAATTAAATTTCTTTTAAATTATATTTATTTATTTAATATATTCAATCATATAAAATAAAATAAAAATCGTAAATAATTATTAAATAAATAAATTAATAATTAATAATTTTATATTAAAAATGTATTTTAATATTAATTATTTAATATTTTAATTATCGATTTAATTAAAATTAATAAAAATTTTAAATTATTAAATTAATTTTCGAACAATTAAATTTATATTAAATATAATATATATAAAAAAATAATAAAAAATTTATTTAATAATTTTTTCTAATTAAAATTAAATATATTATTATTTTTTAAAATTTTTTAAAAATAAATTATTAATAAAAAACGAAAAAAATAATAAAAAAAATTTTAAAATTTTTTTATATTTAAATAAAAATAATATAAATCGAAATTAAATATTTAAAAATAATTTTTTTTTTATATTATTAATATTTTTTTATAAATTATTAATAATTAAAAAATTATTAATATAAATAATAATAATATTTTTTAAATAAAAAAAAAAAATTTTATAAAAAAAATTTTTTTTTATTATTTAAAATTACAAATTATTTATTATATTTTATATTATAAAAAAAAAAAAAAAAATTTAATAAAAAAAAGTTATATTAAAAATTATATTAATAATTTATATAAAAATAATAAAATAATTTAATAATTATAAATTAAAAACGTAATATAAAAACGAAAAATTATTAATTTTATATTATTAAATAAATAATTAATATTTTTAAAAAAAATAAAAAATTATTATAAAATAAAAAAATAATTTAATTTAAACGAATTTAATTTTAAACGATTAAAAATAAATAATAATAAAATAAATAATTTTATATTATTAATTATTATTTTTAAAAAATTTAAATCGAATAAAAAAATTAAAATTAATAAATAAAATAAAAAAATTAATAATTATAATTATTTTTTTTATTATATTATATTTTATTTAATTATAAATTTTTAAAAAAATTAATATTTTATAAAAAAAATTTAATTTAAAAAATTAATAATATTTTTATTTTTAATTAAAATAAAAATATAAAAATACGTAATAAAATTTAAAAATTTTTTTTTTTAATAAATTGTTTTAAATAATATAAATTATATATATTAATAAATAAAATTTTAATTTAAAAAATAAAATATAATTTTAAATTTTTTTTTAAAAAATTTATTATAAATATAAAATAAAAATATTAATAAAAATTTTTTAAATAAATTTATAATTAATTAAATTCGTTTTTTTATTAATAATAATAAATTTTATAAAAAAAATTTTAATTAATAAAAAATAAAAAATAAAAAATTATAAATAATTATTTTAATATTTAAAAATAATTTATTTATTATAAAATTCAAAATATTTATAAAATTTAAAAAAAAAAAATATTATTTTTTTAAAAATTAATATTTATAAATAAAAAAATATTATTATTATTATTTATAATTAAAATTAAATTATAAATTTTATTAATTTTATTTTTTTTTTAATTTAAATTTAAATTTAAAATAAAAAAATATATATTTTAAATTATTTTAAAAAATAATTATTTTTCAATTAAATTTAATTAATTATATTTATTATAAATAAATAAAAAATATTTGATTTAATTTTTATATAAAAATAATTAAAAAAATTAAAAAAATTTAAAAAAAAAAAATTAATTAAAAAAAATTAATTAAATAAATAATTTTATATAAAATTTCAATTTATAATTTATTAAAAAATATAAAATTAATATATATTATTTATAATATATAAAAAACAAAAAATTATTTTAATAATTTCAATTTTAAATATTAATTAAAAATAATTTAATATATTATATATATTTATATTTATAAATTTTATTTTATTTTCAATTTAAATATTATTTTTTATTACGATTATATAAAATTTTAAATTAAACGATAAATTTATTTAAATTATTTAATATTTATATAATAATATTTTTATTATTTTTAAAATTTCAAATAAATAAAAATAATTTATTTAAATATAAAAACTTTTTTCAATTTAATTATTTTAATACTAATATTACGTTTATAATTAATCGTAATATAATTTTAATAATCTTATAAAAATTTATTTAAAATTATTAATTTAAAAAATAATTTAAATACGAAAATAATAAATTATAAATTTTAATTAAAATTTATTTTTTTATAAAATAAATTTTTATTATAATTGATAAAAATTAAAATTTTTTAATCGTAATATAAAAATCAATTTGTAATTATATAATTTAATAATTTTTTCGTTTTAATAAAAATATTAAAATTTTAATCGTTTTTCGAATTGTTTATATTTCGATAATTAATAACGTCGTAATATTATAATTAATATTATTCGATTTTACGTCGAAAATTTAATTTAAAATCGTTTATTTTATATTATATAATATATTTATATATCGCGTAATATAAAAATAATATACAATTAAAATTAATATTTAATATATAAAATAAAAAACGATTATTTTAAAATATATAATATATTTAAATAAATTCGTATTAAAATTTACTTCGTATTATAATATTTACGTATTATAATATTCGTATATTACGATATTCGCGTATTAATAATTATTAAATATTTATATAAATAATTATTAAATAATTATATTTCTAATAAATTTAATTATAATTATTATATCAATTTTTTTATTATATTATATATTTTTAAAATTAAAATGTTTTTAATAACGCGTTTATTTATTAAAATTATATATTAATATAATTATAAATAAATTTTAAAAATTATTATAATTATATTTAATAAATATAAATAATAAAATTTATTATTAATTATATATATATTTAAATAATATTATAAAATAAAATTTTATTATTATTATTATATTTTTAAATTATTAATTTTTTTTTATTTATTAATTAAAAATATAAATTTTAATATATTTAATAAATTTTTTTTTTAAAAACGTTTTAAATAATAATAATAATAATAATGAATTAATTTTTATTATCGTTTTTAATAAAATATTAATTTTTATTTAATTAATTTAATAAAAGAATTATTTTAATTATTTTAATTATAAATTTTTAATAATTTTTTTTTATATAATAAAATGTTTCTCTCATTCCGAAAGAAAAGGCCCGTTCGGCGACTCGCTAAGCGAGCCAATAGCGGACGAGCCTTTTCTTTCTTTACTCGACGCACATTTTGCTCCGCAGGCCTCGCAGGAGCGCCCCTGCGAGGGGCTATAAAGTCTTCGACTTTAATAATCTACTTCTATTTCAAATTTCAAGTAATAGCTCTTAATTTAAGCGTTTTATAAGCATTTGAAGTTGGCAGAGTTATTGAGGTAGTAGTTTGAGATTCTGCCGGGCGGTGAAGCCGATAAGCTGATAAGCTCCTTAGTGCGTAAGGTAGAAATCTACTTCGAAGTTTATTACCAGGGGGACACCCCTTGGGACCCCCGTTTTATATTTAGTTACTACGATCGATTCAATTGATTATAGAGAGTTATTTACTAGGGGGAGACTCTTTAGGACCCCCCTTAAAAGCTGCGCAGCCGTGGAATGGATTTTAGTGTTTTAGCATTGAAGTGCCTAAGTGCCTGAGTGCCTAAGGCAGAAACGCACTTGCTGCGGAGTCTCATATTACCAGGGGGACATTCCCTGGGACTCCCGTTTCTTATATCAAGTTGCTACGATCGATTCAATTAATTTAAATCACTTTTTTTAATATATAATTTCAGAGAGAGACTTCTTAGAACTCTTTTTAAAAGCTGCGCAACTATAGAATAAAATAGAATAAAATTTATTTTAAGTTTGTATTTATCGTTAAACAATAGAATTGTAATAATTTGTATCGAATATTATTTTTTTGTTTACTATTTCTATACTAATTATTTCTTTATTTAATTAATAATACTCGTATTTTTTATCGTTTTATTGAAATAAAATATAAAAAAATAATAAATAAAATTTTATATTTTTCGCGATTTTTTGTTTTTTATTTAAAATTTTATTTTTAAATATTTTTAAATATTTTATTATTTTGAGAGTTTTTTTTTTCGTTTGATTTTTCGATTATTTTTATTATTATTTTCGATTTTCTATTAATAATACGATTTATATAATCGATTTATTTTAAATTTTATGTGTTTTTTTTTTATTATTATATTATTAATTTAAAATTTAATTTCGATTTTTTTTTTTTTTTAAAATATTCAATTTATAGTTTTCGTTTTAAATGATTCGTTTATTTGTATTTACAATTTTTAATTTTTTTTTAATTAATATATTAATATTATTAAATTGTTTTTAATTTCAAATAATTATTGAATTTATTTTTTCGTATTTTGAATTTATTTTTTATTCGTTTTTTTTATAAAAATTATTTTTACAACGATTTTTATTAATTTAATAATATAAACGTAATTTTATATTTTTGTTTTTTATTATTATTAATATAAAATTATTATTTTTTTATTTGAAATTTTAATTTTATATTCGATTTTATAATTTAAAAAATGTAATTTAATTCGTAAAAACTTATAAATATATTTCGTATATATATTGTATTTGAATTTCAAATAATATTTTTTAAAATTTTTATATTTTGATTTTAAAATTATAATAAATTTTATTATCGAAAAATATTAAAAAAAAACTAGTAATTTTTAAAATAATTCGTTTTTTAAATTGATTATTTTTTTTTTTTTTTTTGAAAAAATTTTTTTTATAAATATTTTATTATTATTTTAAATTTTATCGCGTTAAAAACTTTTTTAATATTTATAAATTTTTTTATTATCGTTTTATTATTTATATTTTTTTTTTCAATATAATAAATTACAATTTTAATTATATTTATAATATATTTTTTTAAATTAATTTTTAATTAAATCGTTATTATTTAATCGTATTATAATTACTCGTTTTAAATTTTTTTTTAATACGAATAAAAAAATAATAAATTGTTATTTTTTAATCGTTATTAATTTTTTTTTTTTTTTTGAAATTAATATAAATTTATATATTTTGAAAAAATATTTTTTTTTAATTATATATTCGTTAAATAATTTTATAATAATAATTTTTATTAAAAATCAAATTTATT
The DNA here is from genome assembly GCA_014904845.1 of Acephala macrosclerotiorum. NCBI lineage: Eukaryota > Fungi > Ascomycota > Leotiomycetes > Helotiales > Mollisiaceae > Acephala > Acephala macrosclerotiorum. Next base: position 41,792 of record MU119546.1, read on the forward strand.
TAAATATAAAAATTATTATTTTATTAAAATTTACAATTAAAATATTTATTTTTATAAACGTTTTTTTTATTTTTTTATATTAAACGAAATTTATTTTATTTTTTCGAAAATTGATATTTTTTTATTATTAATTGTTTTTTTCGAATTTAAAATTCTTTTTAATAAAATTAAAAATTATTTAATAATTTCTTATAATTAATCGATTTTTTTTAATCGTATAAAAAAAATTAATAATTAATCGATTTTATTTTATTTTATAATATAATATATATTTTTATTTGTAATAATATTTTTTATTTAATTTTATTAAAAAAAAAATTTATTTTTTTGAATTATTTACGTATTTTTATTTTATTTTTTATTTTAAATTTATTTCAATATAATAAATTTTTTATAAATTTTTACGAATTTTTTATTTTATTAAAAAAATTTATATATATTTATATTTTGTAAATCGTTATATTTTTTAATTAAACGAAACATTTTTTTTATAATTTTATAATTATTATATTTTAATTATTTTTATTATTTTAATCGTTGAAATATTTTATTTTAAAGTTTTTTAATTTAATTTTTTTCGTATCGAATTTTCGTTTTTTGATTTTTTCAGATTTTAATATTTCGATTTATAAAAATAAATAATTTAATTCGTAGTATATAATCGAATTTATTTAAATTTATATATTTAATATATTAAATATTATAAAATTTAAAATAAATTTTTTTTATCGATATTTAAATATTATTAAAAACGAATTAATATATTTTTATTTATTATAAATTTTAAAATTGTATTTATTAAAATTTCTCGTAATAATATAATTTTTTATTATAAATATTATATAAATTCATTTTATTATAATTTTATATATATATATATATTTTTTTCAAATTTATAAATATTATATATTTATAATTTCAAAAATAATTTAATAATATTTATATATTTATTTTATTAATTAATTAATTAAATTTTGATTTTTTTTTAATAAAAATAAAAAATATTAATTTTTCGTTTTATTTTATATATAATTCGAATATATTACATATAAAATATATTTTTATAATTTTGTTTTTTAAATTGTAAATATAAATTTTTTATATTAAAATTATTAATTTTTTTTTTTTAATTATTATTTATAATAAAATCTTTTAAAAAAAATCGTTTTTACGTATATTATTATTTAAAATTATAATATTTATATAAATTTACTAAATATTATTTGACTCGTTATCGTTGTAATTACTATTGTAATAAAAATCGAAATAATAAATTTTTTTTTTAAATTTTTTTTTTTTGATTGAGATTTTTATTTTTTATATTTTAATTCTCGTTTTAATAATTCGCGTTTTATTATTTTTTTGTATACTTTTAATTATTATTATTTACGCGTTTAAATAAATATTTTTTTTTTTAATTAAATATAAAAAATATAAAAAATATTTTATTTTATATTTTTATTTATTAATAATAAAATCGTACGAAACGTAATAATTTTTTTTTAATTTTCGAATAATTTAATATATTTTTTAAATATATTTTTTTTAAATAATATTTAAACGTTTATTAATTTCGAATTATTTTTATTTATAAAAATTTCGATTTTAATTAATTCAAATTTATATAATCGATTAATTTCTTTTGTTATTTCGTCGATTATTAAATAATATTCGTTTTTAAATATTTCGAGTTTTCGAATTATTATTTTGTTTTATTTCGTTGTTTTTTTTAATACGATTATTCTCGTTTTTTTTTTGATTAATTTTACGTATTTTATTAATTCGTTTTATTATATCGATTTTTTATACGTTATTATTAAAATATATATAATTCGATTAATCTTAAAAAATTCTTTGTAATTTTTTTAATTGTTTTTAAATAATTATTTAATTTTAATATTTATTTATTTCTCGTTTAAAATTTCTTTTTTTAAATTAAAACGTAAAAAACTCGTAAATTTATTTTAAATTTAATTTAAATTAAATTTATTTTTTTAATTTTAATTTTAATTATTTTATTAATCGATTAATAATATTAATTAATAATTTTTTTTATTTTGTTTTTTAAATAATTTTATTAATAATTTTTATTATAAATTTAATTTTATTATTTTTTAAATATATAATTAAATAATTATAATTATTAAATATTCAATTTTTTATTATTATTTTTAATTTATTTTTCATAAGTTTATTTGATTAATTTATAATTATTATAAATTTTTTAAATTTAAAATTCAATTCGAAAATTAAATATTTTTTAAAAATTTAACAATTTTAATTTTTTTTTTAATTTTTTGAATTCGTACGTTTACGAGTTTATAAATTTATTTAATAATAATATTTAAATTAATATTAAATTATTATTCGATAATATTAACGTTTTTTGCGATATATAATAAAAAAATTATTAATATTTTTTGTATTTGTTTTTCTCGTAATTTTTAAAATTTATTATTATTATTTAAACGTATAAAAACAATTTTTTCTTTTTATTGTTTTTTTTTTAAAAAAAAATATTTATTATATATTAATATTTATTTCGTTAATTTAATTCGTAGATTTATCGATTTATAATTATAATATAAAATTTGATTTTTTTTTATTTAAATTCGATTGAAAATTTTTTTTAATATTTTTTTTTATTTTTATATTTTATATATATTTTTTTTATTAAAAATATTATATTTATAATATTTAAAATTTATTTAAAAAAAAAAAAATTTTTCGTATTAATTTTAATACATTTAATAAAACGTTTATCGTTTTTTATATATCGTTGAAATTTTTAAATATTATTATAATAATTTTAAACGTATTAAAAAATCAATTAAAAATTAATTATAAAAAAAAAATTTAAATTTATTTAAAAAAAATTAAAAATAAAATCGAATTTTTTAATTTTTATATTTATTAAACAATATATAATATATTTTTTTTTTTATATTTTATTTAGTATTTTTTATTTTTTATTAATTAAATTAATAAAAATTTAAAATATTAAAAAAATAATATTTTTAATATAATTTTTTATAAAAATTTATTTAATTTTTTTTAAATTTTTTTTATTTGTTAATTTAAAAAAAATATTTTCAAAAAAAATTTATTTATAAAATCATAGAATTTAAATACTAATAATAATAAAATCTTTATACGCTATATATTTGTTTTTATTTTTAATATTTTCGTAAACGTTTTTAATTGTTCGTACGAGTTTCAAGATCGTTTTAGAGTTCTGTTTAATATGCTAGTACTTTTTAAAGCTCGTAATCGTCGTCCTAGAACGTGATCACGTGATTGTTGTCTCTCTCGAAAAAGTATGTAGAAAACTGAACTGCGCAACTATAGAAATGTCTAGCACTTAAATAAGCGCCTAGATGCCTAAGGCAGAAACGCACTTCTAGTAGAGTCTCACACTAGAAAGACACCCACTGGGACCCCCGTCTCTTATATTAAACTACTACGATCGATTCAATCAATATAAATCACTTTACTTAGTATATAATTCCAGAAGAAGACCCCCTGAGACCCCCCTCGAAAACTGCGCAGCCGTAGAGCTGTTCTAGCACTTAAATGCCTTAATGCCTAAGGCAGAAACGCACTTAAGAGTTTTGCGATCGCCATTTTGACTGAGTGCGACTATATTCTATTGATTTGCACAACAACGGATTAATAGAATTGCTTGAAACTTGAAATCTGAAGATATTTAATTGAGTTTCAATTTATTTGCAACTCTTATATGATTTGTATTAGTAAATAATTTATAACTGTAGTCGCATATTTATTGAAGTTTTGGTGTTCTTCACCGGATTGGCTGCATATTAGTCCCAAGTCACGAGACTGCCGAATTCCTTAACAGACCAATCAAATCGCTGCATTTGGGTACCTCGATTAAATTTGAGTGAAATCGCTCATTGTAAGAAGTGTTGATGTCACGTGCATATAGAAAAGTTGACATTAGTCCTTATATCGGACAGGCAAAGAAAAATTGACATTAGTTCTTATGTCGAACAAGTAATAATTTAATAATTTATTTTGTAATTAATTTATTATAAATAATTTCGTAAATTTAATATAATAATATATAATATTTTTTTTAATTTTAATTATTATTATTTTAATATTTTATTAAAAATTTTAAACGAATTTATAATTTAAATATAAAATATTAATAATAATTAAATAATTAAATTTTTTTTATAAAATATTATATTAATAAATAAATAAATCGTTTATATAATTAATATAATTTAATATTAATAAATTTTATATTTATATTATTTATATTTTAAATATAAAATATAATAAAAATTTTTAAATCGAATTTTATAATTTTATTATTTAATATAATATTTTAAAATTTTTTTAATAAATATTAATTTAATTTTTAATATTTTTATAATTTATTTTAAATTAAATTTATTATTAAATATTTTATTTAATTATAAATATAAATTCCTTTTAATATAATTTTTAATTTTAAAATATATTTTTATTAAAATTATTATAAATTAAAATTTATAATTTCGTTTAATACGTTTTTTATAATAAAATTCATTAATTTATTTTTTAAATATTATAAAAAAAATTTTAATATATTACTTTTATAATAATAATTATAAAAAATTCGAAATTTTTTTTTTAATAATATTATATAATTGTTTTTTATATTTTTTATTATTATTATAAAATTAATTATTAAATAATTAATAAAAAAAATCGATATTAAAAATAATATTAATTTATAAATAAAAAATAAATAAAAAAAAATAATTAATTAAAATTGAAAAATATATATATATATATTTTAAAATATTTTTATTACGTTTTCGAATTATATAATAAATATATAAAATTTAAATATAATATAATTTAAATTTGATATTTAAATTTTTTTAAATAAATATATAATTAAAAATTTTGAAATTATAATTAATAATTTAATATAAATTTTTTTAAAATTTAAAAATATATATTATTTAAAATATATTAAAATAATAAAAATAATTAATTAAAATAATTTATAAATTTTAAATATAAATAAAATTACTTTTTATAAAATTTTTAAAAAAAATTAATATTAATATATTTAATTATTAAATTAATTATTAAAATTTAATATTATATAATTATATTATTATTTTTAAATTAATTAACGTTTTAAATTTTTTTAAATTTAATAATTTTTATTATTATTTTAAAATATAAAAAAAAATTAAAATATTTATATTTATATTTATATTTATAATTTAAATAAAATAAAAATTTAATAAAAAATTAAAAAAATTAAAATTTATTATTATAAAATCGAATTTTTAATAATATTAATATTTTAAAAATTTAATTAATTATTTATAAAATACAAAAAATAAAATAAAATTAATTATATTTTATTTAAATAAAATATATTAAAATTTTTAATAAAATTTTAAAATATATATAAATAATTATTTTTATTTTTAAATTTTTAAATATTTTAATTAATTAATTTAATAAACGTTTTTTAAAAAAAGAAATTATAAAGTTTTTATATAATTATAAAATATAAATATAAATAAAATAAAAAATAAAAATTAATATTTAAAATTAATATATTTAAAAATATTAATTTTATATAATTTAATATTAATATATATTTTTATTGAATTTATAAACGATTTAATTAAAATATTTTATATTAATAAAAATAAATTATTTTGAAAAATAATATTTATTTTATAAATAAATTTAATTTAAATATTATTAATAAAATATAATTAAATATATATAAAAAAAAATTTATTTAAAAAACGAAATTTAAAATATAAAAATAATATTTATTTTAATAATAAAAATATAAATTATTATTTAAAAATAAATTTATAAAATTTATAATAATTTTATTTTTATTTTTATTTTTAAATTATAATAATAAATAAAATTTTTTTTTTTTAATTTTTAATAAATATAATATTTTAAAATTATTTTATATTAAAAATTATATATTTATAAAAATAATTTAATAAATTTTATTTATTAAAATATATATTATTTATATAATATATTTATTATTTAATATTATATATTTTATATTTAAATTTTTTTTTTAAATTATATATAATTAAATATTATTTTAATATTAATATAATTTTTAATTTTTAATATTATAAAAATAAATTAAATATAAACGAAATTTAAATAAAATTAATCGTATATTAAAAAAGTTTTTATTTTTATATTTATTTTTTATTTTTAAAAATATTTTTAAATATATATAAAAAATATAAAACATTATAAAAATTTTATTTTAAATATTATTAAAAATAAAATAAATTTTATATTTTATATTTTATTTATTATTATTATATAATTTTATTAATTAAATAATTTATTTAAATATATTTTAATATTATAATAAATAAATAAATAAAAATATTTTTTCTATTATAAAATTATTATAATTTTTTACGTTTTATATTATTTAAAAAAAATTTTAATAATAATTTAAATTTTTTTTTTTATATTTTTATATTATTATTTAAATTTTAAACGATTTTATTAATTTATTATTACGTAAATTAATAAAATATAATTATATTTAATTAAAATAATAAAACGTTAAAATTTAATTTTATAATTATATAATTTTTTAAAAAAAATTTAAAAAGTTTTTTTTTAAAATTATATATTAAATAAAATAATTTATATTAATAAAATAAATTATAATATTTTAATACAAAAAACGAAATTTTTAAAAAAAGTTTTTTTAATATAAAATTTTATAATAAATACGTTTTTATTTAAAATATTAAAAAATTTATCAATTTTATTATTTAATAAAATTTTAAATTATTATTTTATTTTAATAATTATATTAATTTTAAATATTTATAAAACGTTTAAATTAAATATTTTTAATTTAAAACTTAAAATAAAAATAAATTATTAAAATTAAAAACTTTATAATTTTTTTTAAAAATATTTTTACGAAATTTACAAAATAAAATATATATTAAATATTGAAAAAAAAAAACTCGTTTATTATTAATTCGTTTAATAAATCGTCGAACGAGTTTTTTTTTTTTAAAATAAATTTTTTTTTTATTAAATAATATAAATAATTTATTTTATTTATAAAAAAAATTAATTATGTATTTTAAATTTTTATATTATTTTATTATTATTATTTTTTTATTATTTTTTTTAAATTTCAATTTATAAATTTTTTTTTAATTATTAAATAAATAAATTTTTTTTTAATTTTAATTATTATTTTTTTTTTATTTTGAAAATAATTTTTATTAATATAAAATATATTATTTTTATAATTAAAATATTTTTTTTATTTTAATATTTATTTATTATATTATTATTTTAATATTTTTTATATATTATATATATATATTTTTAATTATATAATAATTTATAATTTTTTATTTTTTATTTTTTATAATAATTTATTTTATTAAAATTAATATTAATTAATTAATATTATTCGTTTAAATTTATAAATAAAATTTTAATAAAAATTAATAATATATTATTATTAAAAATCTAAATATTAATAAAAATTTTATTATTATATAAAATTTTGAATTATTTTTAATTATAATATTTAATTATTAATATTATTAAAAATATTATATTATATATAAACGATTTAAATTTATATAAAATCGTTTATAAATTTTAATATATATATTATAAATTAATTATTTTTAAAAATATATTAAAAAAATAAAAATAAAATAATATTAATAATCTTTTTATAAAAAAACATATAAAATTAATTTAAATATAAATAAAAATATATAATTAAATAATTTAAAATATAATATTATTT
>MU119547.1:6699-22016 GCA_014904845.1 Acephala macrosclerotiorum
TAGTATTAAAATTTTTTTAAATTTAATCAAAAATTTAATTTTATTAAATTCGTTTTTCTCGAGAGTAAAAATTTTTTTTTCTATTAATATAAGCGTATCGTCGATTTATATTCTAACAATATCAAAGATTTTTTTAATAATTGTAATTAAAAAACAAAAATCGTATATCGATATAATTATAAACAATTTTTCTTTATAATATTTGTAATACGTAATTTATTAATATATTTTTATTTTTGCAATTTTATATAAAAACTTTAAAATAATTATAATCGTATTTAATAAATGTAAATAATGAATTTTTTTTAGTAAACGTATTAATATAAATCGTTAAAAATTTATTATAAATTGAATATAAGTTTAAATAATATTACAAAATTATATTTTAATTTTTTTACTTGGAAATTAAACTAAAAAAAGTATTAAAACGATAATCAATCATTGATTAATTTTTTGTATTATTGAAAATTGCGTAAGAATTAATTTTTTTTTTTGTCGTTGTATTTTTGAATTACTAATTTCGATTTCTCGTAGAAAATATCGATAGTTTTATTTTTGATTTCATTAATTAATTTCGAATTAAAAATTTGAATTTTAATATATTTATTAAAATCGTATTAAACGAAATTAAAAACTTTTTTTTATAATCAAATTATCGATTTTTTTTTTTAAAATACTTCGAATAATTGTTTAAAAATTGTAATTATATTTTTTTTTTGTAGTTTTAATAATAATTTTATATCGCTTTTTTTTTATTTATTATAAAAACTATAAAAATTTTAATTTCTTTGACAATAATAATAAAAAATTGATTATTAAAATTTTCGTAATTTTTTTTATCGTTTTCAATAAAATTATAATATTTATTTTATTTAAATTTCTTATTACGTACGTTTTTATTTCGTAATCTTTTTAAACGTTTTCAATTACATTTTTTAATTAGTTTTTCGTTTATTTCACTCGATTAAAAAAATCAATTTTTTTTTTTTGATTTTTTTAATTATTTTTTTGATCATTAACTCGATTATAAACTTTTAATATTTCTTTTTTCGTATAATAAAATTTAACAATCGTTAAACGAAAATTAATCGATTTATAAAATATATTAATTATATATATTTCTTTATTAATTACTAGTAATTTGTATAGTTTTTTTATTCGTTTTTTTTATACTAAACGCGTACTTTAAATAGAATTGATAAATCTAGTATAAACTTCGTATTTAAACCGTTTCTCATTAAAAGCGCGTTATTAATTTAACGTTAAATATATAAACAATATATTTCTTTAGTAATTATTCGAATTGTTTCAATTCTTTTAATAATTAATAACAATAACGCGTCGTTATTAATCATTTTAAAATATACTTCAAAAACTAATAATATAAATATAATATTATTTAATTTTATCAAATTATTAACAATTTTAATTACTATTTGTAAAATTATATTTTTATCGATTTATTTTTCAATTAATTCGTCGTAAATAATCTCGTAAACTCAACGTAATAAAATGTAATATCTCTCTATTTTTTTTATACTATTATAAATTTCAATAAATACTTTTTTAATTTCAATCGCTATTATTTTAGCGTTTTATCGAAATTTTATAAACGAATTTTTTTTTTCGATGTTATAAACGATATAATTCAATAGTTTTTAATATATATCGATTTAATATATATATAATATATTTTATATTGTTTTTATAAATATATTTTTTATAAATCTAATAATTTAAAATACTATAAACGAGTTTACTACTTATAAAACTGATTTTTTATTTAAATATAAAACGTCGATAATAATCGAATAATTAAATTTATAATTATTTTATAAAATAAATTTAAATTTTTTAAATAATTGTTTATACATTTGATAATAATAATAATATTTAATAAAATACTAAATATATTTAATATTTACATTATAATCAATTTATTGAAAAACTTTTATAAAACGTTGTACTAATAAGTAATTAAAACGTTTATACAATTAATATAATTTTATATCAATAATATAATTTCAAATTAAACTCTTTTTTGATTAATATAATAATATTTATAAATAATTTTATTTTTTTTACAATAAAAACGATTTTATTTTTTTAAATCAAAATATTTTTTAAATTATCGAATTTTATATTTATAATATTTATATTCTAAATATAAAATAAAAAAAGTATATTTATAAAAACAATATAAAAAGTAATAATATTTAATAAAATATTGATTCGAATAATTTTTTGCGATAAAATAATACTTTTATTAAAGCGAATTTTATAAACTCTAATTGTAAATATATTCAATTGAACGCTAATATCAAACTTTCGTAGTACTATAAATTGCAATTAATTAACAATTGATATTTCGACGATTTTATTATTCGATATAATCTCTTAAAAAACTTTTGAAAAATATTGATCTTCGAAAATAAAAAATAAATATTAATTCGATTCGAGTAATTTAAACTATAATAATAAAGTATTAAATATATTCTCTCTCGTAATAATATAACAAATAAATTAATCATTTAAAATAATTATTATTTACATACTATTGATCTCTTTAAACTCGATAAAATAATTCTTATTTTCGTTTTCTATTTCTATACTTATTAGTAATTGATTAATCTTTATTATTTAATTATCTTTCAATAAACTTTTCATTCTCTCGACTTTAACGAAAAAATTCTAATAATAAACTATTATAATATCTCGATTTATCGTATATTAAATTTACTATTAAAATTTTATATATACTTATTATTATTTTTTTATTATATACTTTATTAATCAATATCTCGACTTACTACAAATATAGTATTTCTTTTAATATAATTTTCTTTGAAATCTATAATTTTTACGATATTTACTTCGAAAATTTTCTCAATCTCAATATTCTCGATTTTATATTTAATCACGTTCTTTGTTTCATTCTTTATAAATACGATCAATCCAATTTTAATCGAACTCGTTTTTTTTTTAATTTTAAGAAATAAAATTTAAATTATACTATTATATTTCACGTAATCACGTCGCAATATTTACTATTAATCGCAATTCAATATAAACGCTTTTAAAAGTATTAATAAACTTATAAAAAATAAAATTATACTTTTTAATATTTTAATAAATACTAATAATTTGATTTTGCAAATTATATTCTATTTAATATTCTAATAATAAATTTAATTAAATCTTTTGAAATTAATTGAAAAATATTTGTAAATATTTCAATTTAATTTTTATTGAATTAATCGTAATAATTTTTACTAAAATTGTTTTTTTTTATAAAAATATATATAATTAGTAATTTTTTTCAATTTTAAAATAAATTTTTATTATTATTATTAGCGTAATAAAATCGAAATCTTTTTTTAAAAATCTATTGAAATAAAACGCATTTATACGTTTTATAAAATTAATAAAAAATATTTTATCGTATTAATTTTAAAATAATTCGATTTTATTATAATAATTATAAAAAATCGATAATTTGCAATTAAAAATATTGTATAACTTTTTATTATATTTTTTATTATCGATATAAATTTTTATTAAATTCGTAAATAATTTAATAAAAATATTCTATAGATTATTATATTAATTCGATTACTATTAAAAAAATTACTAATAAATATATTAAATATTTTGTATTATATTAAATAAATTCGTATTTGTAAAAAAAATTGTAATAAAAAGAATATAAAAAGTATTCGTAGAAATAATTATATTTTGATTATTAAATATTAATATTAAAATACTTTGATTTATTAATTGAATTGATCGATTCTATTGAGAAAAGAAATTTCTATTTTTCAATTAATCGACGATCTCTATTTATATCTATTTATAAAACTTTTTTTATTGAAAAACTTTTTTCAAATTATTAATAATAAACTTTTTATTTTTCGGTATTTAGACTTCGTAAATACGTAAAAAGTTTCGTAGACGACGTATAAAATTCTTATATATCAAATATAAAATTTCTTATAAGCAATTTTCAAAGTTTTTTTGAAAGTATTTTTATAAATTGCAATCAAAATATTCTTTTTTTTTATATATTTTAAAGCGATAAAAAATATATTTATTTAATATTATTTTATTAAAATCTTTATTATTCGTAGAATTGAAATCTTTTTTCTATTTGTTTTTATCGTAAAAAATTTTAATTTTAAACAAATTCGCTATTTTAAAAAATAATTATACAATAAATAAAAAAAGAATTGAAAGTTTTAATTCGAGTTCGAGTAAATATTATTATTAATATTTATATACTTTCGATTAAATAACGAACAAAAGTATAAAACTTTTTTTTGAAAATTCGTTTTTAATATAAATTCAAATAAATTAATACAAATTTAAAATTGTTTTCACGTTTTTTTATTCGTTTTTCGTAAACGTTATTATTCTACGTAATAAATACAAACTTGAAAAATAAATATAAATTTAAAATCGTTTTCGTATTATTTTCTTTAAATTTTTAATAGTTTCAATATTTTTCGACGCGTTTCTACAAAAGAATTTTTGTAGATTTTTATTTTTTCGAAAATATATTAATTATTTTAAATACTTTTTTACAAAAAACAAACTATTTAAAGAATTTTTTTTTTTTTTTATAAATTAATTTTTTTTAAATAGAAATTTAATTATTTCGTAATTGATTAAACAACTACTAATTAGTATTAATATTACTAGAAATACTTATTACTAGTAATAAATCAAAAAACGAAATAAATAAATAAATTAAATAATTCGTTAATTGATTGTAAATTTTAAATCTAATAAGTGCGTAAAAATTGAAAAATATAATCTCAATTCTAGCGCAAGCGGCGCTAGTCCCGATCTGGCCTAGTACCGCACGTGACTATTAAACTAATATTGTACTCACAATTATAATTAAAATTATTTAATCGATCGTTTAAACAATTATTTAATTAAATCGATAAAAAAATTAAAAAAAAATAATATTAATATTTTTATATTTTTTTTTTAATTATTAAAATTTATTATTAAAAATTTTATAAAATAAATAATATTATTCGAATATATAATATTTTAAAAATAATTTTAAATACGTAATAAAATATTATTATTAAATTTATTATTAAAAAATAGAAATTTAAAATGAAATTTATTATTTTTATTATTATTAAAAAATTTTAATCGATTAATATTTAATTTTAATAAAAAATTAATTATTTTTATAAAAATTTATAATAATAAATTTAAATATTACGAAAAAAAAAAAATTTATTAAATATATTTATACGTATATTTAAAAATAAATTTTAAACTCGAAATTTATTAAAATACGTTTTTAATTATATTTATTAATAAAATTAATAAATTTTACTATTAAAAAATTATTAATAAAATTAATAAATTTTACTATTAAAAAATTATTAAAAAAAACTTTTTTTTTTAATAAAATAATTAAAATCGTTAAATTAAATTTTAAAATCGAATATTTAATTAATAAAATACTATTATATTTATTATAATTTATATATAAAATTTAATTAAAATAATTTTTAAATATTTTAAAATATTATATTAAAAATTAATTTAAAATTAATTTAATTTATATTTAAATATATAAATAAAAACTATTATATAAAATAAATTTTATAATATTTATCGAAATATATTAAAATATTATTAAACGTTATTTCGATTTTTATTAAATTTTTAAATTACGTATAAAAATATTTATAATACGATTTTATTTTAAATAAAAATAAAAATAATTTTTAAAAATTTTATAATTAAATTATAATTAAATCGTATTTTATAAACTATAAATATTATAATAAAAATATTTAATATAACGATCGAATTAATCGTAAAAAATTAATAATAAATTAAAATAAAAATAAAATTTTTATTTATAAAAATTCGAATTATTAAATTCGTTAAAAAAATAATTTACTCGAAAATAATATTATATAAATAATTAAATATTTTATAATATAATTAATAATTTTAAAATTATCGAATTATTTAATTATTAATTAATTTATTATATAATATTAAATATTATAATATAATAAAAAATTTTATATATTAAACGTTTTTATAAATATTATAATTAATATTAATATTATTTAACGATTTATTATTAATAAAAACTAATATTTAATTTTTTAATAAATTTAAAATATTAAATCAAATAAATTAAAAATTAAAAAAATAATAATAAAATTTAAAATCGATAAATTTTTTTTTAAAATATAAATAAATTACGAATTAAATTTAATAATTTTAATAATATATTTATTATTAAAATATTTAAATATTTTTAAATATTATTTAATTTATAATAATTATAAAATTTCTATAATAAAAATTAATTTTATTATTTATTATTTAATTAAAACGAAATTTAAATAATTATATAAATATTTTAAATATTTATCGATTATTAAATTTGCGTAAATATTAAAATATAAAAAATATTTTATAAATTTTAAAAAAAATAAAAAAATAATAAATTTTTAAATTGTTTTAAATTTATATTATGTAATAATTATAATTTTAATTATTTCGTTTATTTAAACGTATTAAATTAATATTTATTTTAAATCGCTAATATTCGTTATTTATAATTTCAAAACGAATTTTAATTTTAAAAAATTTTATAATAATATTAAAAATATAAATATTAATTCGAAAATTATATTAATAAAGATTTATAATTCGATTAATTAAATAAAAAAATATTATATTTTATTAAAACGTATATATAATATATTATTTTAAAAAAAATCGATTTATAAAAAAAATCGATTTTAAATAATAATTAAAATAATTAATAATATAATAAAATCGAACGATATTATTTTTATATTTTTTATTTTTAACGTTTATTTTTAAATATTATAATAAAACGTATTTATAATATTAATTATTATTAAAATTAAAATAATAAAAAATATAATAATTATAATTTGAAAATATTATATTATTTATTAAATTAATAATATTTTATAAATAAAAAAAAATTTATAAATAAAAAATTTTTTTTTATATATATTTTTAATAATAAAAAATATATTAATTATAATTATTAAATAAATTAAAAAAAAAATTAAAAAAAATTTATTAAAAATTAATTAAAAAATATAATTAAAAAAATTTAAAAAAATTATAAAATAAAATCATATATAATAAAAAATATAAATAAAATAAATATTATAATTTTATTATTATTATTATTATAAAAATTATAAAAAAAAAAATATAAAAAAAAATATAATAATTTAAAAATATATTTTAATTTAATTATAATAAAAAAATTTATTTATTATTATTTAATATTAAAATTAAATTAAAAATTATTTTAATAAATAAATATTAATTAAATAATAAAAAATTTAAAATTTAAATTTATTTATTTATTATAATTTTATTAAAAATATATAATATAATAATTATAATTAAATTTTATATATTTATTAAATTTAAAATATATAATTAATTAATAAATTATTTATTTATTTATAATATTTATTATTATTAATAAACGTTTTAATTTTTTTAATTAATTTTTATATATTTATAAAAATAAAATAATATTATATATAATTATTTAATATAAATTTATATTTTTTTTTTTTTATATTTAATAAATTTTATAATTATTTTTAAATAATTTAAATAAATTTTATTTAAAAATTTTTTAATTATTATTATTAATTTAATTAATTTAATTTTTTTTTTTAAAAAAAAATTATTTTTATAATATTTTATTTTTATTTTATTTATATTTATAAATTTTAATTTAATTAAATTAATTAAATAATAATATTTTTAATATTAATATTATTTTATTAAATACGATCGTTTAAACTTTATTTAAAATAGTACGGCACATGAAGATTTTTAATAGTAAACTCGTTTAATTTCTGTTTTATATAATTATTTAACTAAAGTTGAAGGCAAATTAAATGGGGTCAGCGGCTAACTATATATCGCCTAGCTCCGTCCTCTCATTAGAAACCCTTGCTACGTGTTTCTGTCTTTACTCCACTTCTGTTTGCCCGCAACAACCAAACTTCGATGAGAGGCCTCACTATTTTCATGTATTCTTTGACAATCTTATAAGTGCAAGTCTTCACAACGTCGTTCTCCTTCTCATTATGTCCGCACGCTCTTTCCCGCTCACTTTGTCCTTTGCGAATTCATCTTCACTGTCAGTGAAGGACAGCTCCGCTACTCAATCTGGGCACCGTGTGATACAGAACGCAGTCTTGACCTTTTCTGTCCTAAAGCCAATTCGCAAAAATCGCCAGATTCCAAAAATATGAACGCACACCATGTCGCAACCCCACGGTACGGTACAGGCGTGCGGCGCTTGCACGACATGCAGATCATGCTTGGGTGGATCGTGGCGCGAATCATTTTCTTGTTTCCACTGGCTTGATAACGTTTACTTCTTTTTTTGCTAACCTTGTTTCCCGATAAAGCCGCACGATTCTATTTATAGATACACGTATGTAATTTGTTCTAAATATCTTTGAGAGACTTAAAAAGTCCGTTTCCTTGATTCCTTTCAAAGTTTCATTGAGAAGTTAAGTTTTGCCAAGTGTGGGTGGGTGGGGCTTGCCGCGCGCTTCAGCGCATCACTTCACTTTTATCAAAAGTCCAAGATTCCGGAATACCAGAATTCCAGAATTCCAGAATTCCAGAATTCCAGAATCCAAGAATCCTGAACTCTATTCCAGGACGCCTGCACTAGGAATAAAAAAGACAAGGGGTCTTACTCAAACCTGGTCATCGGGAGGCCTCCCTTAAGCGGCCCTTACCGCGCGCTTCAGCAGGACCAATGACCAAATGTTAACAACCAGGGTTACCTTATCTCCATATCTGAGAAGCTGGGGACCCCAGAATCCTTGGGATTCTTGGATTCCGGAATTCTGGGATTCTTGGATTCTTGAGAGATTAACATCTCGAGAGAGGAATTTGAGCGGCATGAAGTGGATGTTCCGCACGTAGAAAGAAGTATAAATCGAGCAAAACTGTATCAACCTCCAAGCATCGAACAACATCGGTAACTTATCTGTACGTTTATCTCGAAAGACATTATCAACCTCACACCTGGCGAAAATGTGTCTCTGCATCCCCAGCTTCCCATTCCGCAACACTATCATCATCGACAAGAACGGTGACGATAATGAAGAGGCGCCTATTCCCGTTCGCGCTTTCTTCCCACCTCAACAAACTGTCAAGACCTGGCGACCTTTTACAATTGTGCCCTTTTTCCCTCACCACAATTATGTCCACGTTCGAGACACGGCGCGAATCACTTCCGATGAGATCCCAGCACCACCAGTGTTCAATGGAACCGGATTCTCTGCCTGCGTTCTTCGCAACCGGTTTTTGAACCAAAAGAGCTTTGAAGAGATCCAAAATCAGCCTCATCTCTTGGACGAGAAGGATGAACGCGTGAACGAAGTGAAGAAAGTTTGGGCGACGACGTGAGTCGGCATGAGTATTGAGTGCGATACGTGAGCGGAGTGCAATGGGTGTTTGGACTGTGAGGGGGGAACATGCGGTGCCCGGCAATTTTCTTGTGACGCTAATCGCGAGAATTTATCAAATGTAGTTTAATGTTACGTACATTGTGCACCTTCAAACTTTGTCATGTTCATGTGATTGCTTCGTGAAGTGTGCAGGGTCGCTAGCGGCAATGTGGCTTAGTTCGGATTCCCCATTTCGCTAGCGACTGTATTAACAAGACAGCGTCACCTCAGACAAACAAAGGAACCTTTCGAAAGATCGAAGAAGAGAAGGAAGAGTTTGAAATCAACACTCGAAGAAACGAAGGTATGAGTGCCTCAGTGTCTCCTTTCCCGTAGGTGGGAGAGTTCTGGTGCTGCGTCAGCGCCTCTTTGGTGAAGCAATTGAAGCATGGTGATATGTCAGCGGCAGCTGTTCTGACGTTATTGCTTCAAAAAGCGTATTGGCGCCCGATCAAGTAAGGAGCTTGGCCTTAGGGTTGTTCAAAAGCGGAAGCCCGGTGCCTGATATGAGAGAGAGTTTGAGGCATAATTTGGTGTAGAAAGCCATGGAGCCGTTGGAGGAGTACGATTGCGTGAGCGAGGAAGTGTACACGTTGATGCTGGAAAGTTTTTTTGAGGGGATGGAGACGCCACCGACAGACTATGTATACGTACAAGGAAGAGAATGTGTTCCGCGATGTTAGGACGTTGCCGTGACTTTGGAGAGCTTCAACAAGCTGTGGCTCGGCTCGAAGCGTCGCAACTAAGTCGGTTTGACAACGGAGACAGAAGGACAGATGGAACTAGAACATTGGAAGGACCAATTTGAAGATAAACACTGGTGCATCCTTCAATGTTACGCAGTTTCAAACTCCGTGACTCCGAGTCAGTGCTATCGCCCGTATGATGTAGAAAAGTCCGCCATGTTATCCACCACCACCCACCGCTGGAGGCGGTTGCGAAGAGGCATATCTTGATCCGCTTGTATCACCCAGAGGGGCGTTGTGGGGTAGAGCGCTTGCTGCTGCTCTGAATCTTGAGGTTCGGTCTTTCGTGGAGTTGTAGCCTAAGTCTTCATCAAACGTTTGTCAGCGTACATACCGCCAATATTATTTTGTGCGAACTTACCCGAACGCCTTCCCTCTGTTTTGCAATGCGTGTGCTTCGGCGGCAGGACTTTGGCATTGGACTTTGGCGTTTCTGCTGTCGCTGCTTCCGTTTGTTTTTCAAACATGAATGCACTAGCGCAGGCAGACAATCTGCTACGAACCCTTCGAAATTGTGAACAGTATGCTCGCGGAGAGCAGAAACGAAGCGAAATTGTTGGGATGCAGATTGGAAGAGATCAGGGGCAGCCAGGCCGATATCGTATTTCGCTGCGACATATTCATCATGAATAGATGTGTTTTTTCCTTCCATGTAGAGTCGAAGTTTTGTTTCGATGGTGTTCGGTTCGTTCTCCTTTGCAATAAGGTTTAGGATCTGTATAAATTGCTCATCGCTCATTATCGGGATGGTTCGTCGGTTGTAACGGGCGTTCAGCTCTTTCGCGACTTGGGGTGAGATGCAACGATCGGGGAGGGTGTCAAAAGAGGGTGCCTGGGTCAAGTCTGACGATGTAGATGTTGACGGTGATGGCGATGGGCTCATGGGCCCTTCCCGAAGTTTGCGCTGCTCGATGCTCATCTTGAAGTGCAAGTGTGATGATGTGAACAATTATGATCGGAGGTGTTTCTGCGCTCATCAGAGAAAGGTTAAGCGCAGCTGTCAGCTGACCATTCTTCGGCTTGCCAAGACTGGCCCAAAAGGATTTTCCTCGGCTCATTACGCGCACGATAAGAAAGTATCGTCGCATGTTTTCACTCTGCTGTAAGCCCACACTCATCATCAACTTCCTATATATACAATATGTCCACAGGGACCAAGAAGCGCTATACTTTTAATATCTATGAGATCGACTTGAGTTCGATCGATCCAACTGTCCGAGCAATTCTATTGCCAGCTTCCAAATCAGCAGCATACTCTACCCAGCTTCCCGAGAACAGTCCACAAATCATTTCCATCACGAACCTGGTTCCATTGTCGCCACAAAACAGTTCATCGGAAAGCGAAGGTGCTATTCTGGAATCCAGTAATCATATCACCAGGTATAAGCAGAAGTACCCTCAACTCCAACACGGGATTGCTCTCAAGCAATCCCGAGAGGATGCTCGATTCACATTCGGCACATCTTTGGACAATAATGTAGTCCTAAGGCATCCGGACTCATCTCACCCAAAGGATTGCTATATAAACTTGCAACATGCTCAATTGTACCCAGATCCCGACCATGATACTTTCAGGATTTACAACTGCTCAGCGACTACATTCGCTGTTCAGTCCCTCGCCACCATCCAGAGTTGTAAGCACATCTCACCGGGGCAAGCTACTATCCTAGATAACGGAAGCTATTGCCTTACGTTTGGGAAAGGATTATGCTTCCAATTCCGGATCCTACCGCGTCATCCTAAAGCGGCACATGCCACCTGGTCTCCATCCTTACCTCTGGTACTTCCTTCATCCGTCACGCTTGAAGAAAAGGGATCATTGTCTAAGAGGATGCGAGAAGCACAGAGTACGAACACTCGACTGGAGGCATCCCTAGTGTACAATGAAGACGTTGAATCGGACGGAGACAGAGATTCTTCCAATACATCTGGGGGATCCATATTTCACGGTTTTCGAGCGTCCGATGTATCATGCAATCCGGAGGTACAGGGCATAAAACCCACCGGCGGCGAATTGGAATTGCACAAAACGGATCGGGCAAGAGTCGTGAAGACTACCCGCAATGGGATGATAGTTGTGGTGAAGAAATTCCGCGGTGAGGACCTCAAAGAGGTCGCCGATAGGTGGAGAAATGAAGTGGAAATCCTCAAAGTTATGAATCATGTAAGTTCTCGCTTGGATGTCTTCGTGCTCGAGCTTATCATCAGCAGGGCTCTATCACTCAGCTCGTGGACTACGACGCCTCAGATTTGAGCCTTGAACTTGAGTATGTTGGGCCAGATCTTACAAAAATGATCGACAACAAAGAGCGACGTATGTCGCGACTGTCCAAGCCTTCGCGGTACCGAGTATGGATCGATATTGCTCGTGCTTTGGAGTACCTCCATGCGAAGAATATCATCCATCTCGATGTTAAGCCGAGCAACATACTCCTCCGTGGCCAGGAGCGGGCAGTGCTTTGTGACTTTGAGATGTCTACTCAAGGCGCTGCCGAGATGGATGGAGGGACGGCCTCTTACGTGCCGCCGGAGTTTTTACTCAGGGAGGCCCGTGGCGCACCCGGCGATATTTGGGCTTTTGGAGTTACCCTCCTCTTTGTTTTCGGCCAGATCCCGCTTCCTCGGCAGAAGTGGAAGCTTACAGACATTGCCTCCCACGCCACGCAAATGAAAATGAACACCTGGCTCAATAAAGTTGAAGGCGAAAGGGAGAATCTTCCAAGGAGTCTTTTTCTCCTGCGTCAAATGCTCTCGAATAACCCCAAGAAACGAATTACGGCTTCGCAACTGTGCAATAAGTTACTCAAACATGACCAGCGATTCGCAGGCAAAATTGCTGCTTAGTTGGAGATATTTCGAGCATCCGATTCCCGAAGGACCTAACAGCGATCGAGGTTGTAGAAACAGTGTTTCCCATCTCAAAGATGAAGTGTATCGTTTGGCAGCAGTCAGAAGATTTGCGATATAGAAAGTTATATATTGGTCAATTTGATCTTGGGCTGAACGTAGCAGAAAGTTCGGCCTTACTCAGTTACATGAATGGAATCCAAGTCCTCCACCACAATCGTGATCCCCGAGGAAGTGGATCTGATGGAAAAACTTGAAGCAAAGGTGCTTCTTCACTCGTCACATTATCTTTAGCCCATTCTTCAAAGTGAACATTCCTTTTCTCCAAATTGTCTTCAAAATTTGATGGTCTATCAAGGTTTTCACAAACCAAAGGAATTGCTACTTCGTCAATTACCATACTCATTCAATAGGGTCAACAAATACCTTTATCATCTTCGAGCCCTGCCCGAAACAAAATCAATTTCATTTTGACGAGAAGTACACGAAGGGGATCCCATGTCTTGGTACTTAAATCTCGACAGAGAGCTATCTCAATATCCTCAAGACATCTACCGCGAGTAAGAGAAGAAAAGCTATCCCATGTGCGCTTTAGCCCGCAAAGGCTATTCCATTCAAGATAGAGAGCATCTGCTGCTGCAATGGACTTAGCGTCACGTGCTTCCGAGCAAGTGAAGAAACAACTTACGATCAACGAGGTCTTGTAGCGCTCTCTGAATTGCTCTCCATGAGTAAGTATGCCCATTCATAGCATGGTGTACTTCATGTATGAGGTCAGCTTTGGGCAAAGCCTCGATTCTGGCCACTTCTTGATAAGCCCATGTGTTTTTGATGGACGACATTGCAGGCATGACGATGTGAGCATAACGTAGAATCAAGCTTTATATATATAATGGCTTCTTCCTCGCATGCCTTGAAAGGGAAACCGTAATCATGGAAAATCGTACTTCCAGAATTTTGAGATTCGGATATCATTAAAACCCGGCAAGGGGGGAATGCACCAACGTTGATTCGAGAAGTGATTTAGTCTGCATCACTGTTGCTATGACGGTTTCCTTTGTAGACGTTGAGCTTCTAAAAGAACGAAGCATGATGGAAGGCAGAAGCATCAGTCGGGCACCTCTGACTGTGGACTGGGGCGTGCGCAACCATCACCCAGAGTCAGAATATCAAAAACAGACAGGCCTTGGTAAACACTGATGCTGTACAAAAGACTTGGGCTGAATTTTGCCTAGGACTCTTCCCCCAATCGTGGGAAGATTGCCAAATGTCTCATTTTTGTCAGCTTGACATGGCACGAAACTGATGGTGATCTCCTTCAACTGATGGCCTCGCGGGGAATCTGATGACGGCGGTCAGCTTCATCATCCGATCCTTGATTGGGGTCGTTGGCGTGAGGCAAGATCCGGAACAAGGCATAAAGCAACGATGCGCTACCGTAGAGTATGCAAACGTATCCGCCCATCGTTGAGATCAGTGCATCGTCTCCCTGGAAGGCTGGTGTAGGCTGCTGAACCCTCGATCTAGGGTCCTTGCTGTGATGGGGGACGTCGAGGATATGGCATCGCAACTCAAACATCACCTGCTCGTGTGACTAATTGGGATAATCCCTCAGAGGTGGTCACGTCGTATCTCTCACCAATAATGCCGTGGGTTCGTGATCCATGGGTCATGGAGACCCAACATTCGCCAGCGTCGAATGGGAACGGATGGAAAGATAACGATCGAACCCCGTGGACGCTTTCAAGTTTCTACCCCTGCACACGCTGGCATGTGCGAAGCCAGCAACAACAGATAAATACCCCCCCAAAGCCCCGCCGTGAACTCTTCAGTTCTTTCCCACTCACCACACTCACCACACTCATCAACATCACTTGACCCCCACAAGCCAAGTCAATACTCCTTCACCATGGGTCGTCAGCTCAGATCTCGATTTATTGAAGTTGCTCCACCCTCTCTGACCACGAACAATCGCCAGCTAGGGAACGAATCTGCTCAGTCTGAGCGAATTCCCGATTCAATTCCTACTCCTGAGCAAATCACCGCTCCAGCAGGTGGTCACACTGCAACATCCACTCATGATCACATCGCTGCTCCAACAGGTGGTCGCACTGCAACACCCGCTCCTGAGCAAATCACCGCTCCAGCAAGTGGTCACACTGCAACATCCACTCCTGAGCAAATCACCGCTCCTCCAGCA